>APFE031339484.1:7735-80816 GCA_000404065.3 Pinus taeda | reverse complement strand
TATTTCCATAATGGATATTTATCATTGTCTTTAACTCCTCTTCCCTCAACATTACTTGCAGCAGACTCTGATGATATTGGGGGAGGAAGGGCATCTCTACCCATGACATTCTTGCCCTTCCTTTGCCACCTAACAGCAGCTGCCTTTGATTTAGCCATGAACACTGTTACGGACTACGGCGTTACCTCAACAACAACCTGTAAAAAAAATGAACAAACTGCTGTCAAAAATTAAAAAATGCAAAAAAAATTTAAAAATGAACAAACTGCTGTAAAAAAATTGTAAACTGTGCATAGGTAAATACACCAGCAAGCTGCCAACTTAGAATGTCAAGAACAAAGTTTCATACACAAGAGGAGGATCTTTTCCTCATATTATTTTGCAACAACCAAAGGGAATACTATGCACTAGGCAAAAGAAGACATGACCAAAGACAAGGGTTGGTCCCTATACATAACTGCTTGACAGGCATGCATTAGCATATTAGAATATGGCAATTGTTATAATGTGTATGTTTAGGACGACGTCTGCAAGAAGATGGATGCCATTGACTGCTGATAAAAGGAGACAAATGCCTAGTAGAATAGCAATAACATATGAAGCTAGGAACAAGTATAATATTTAGGAGTATTCCAAAATTTTCCTTTAATTTTTCTGAGTTTGGCTGAGTGTTCAGTAAGGCATTTCGTCAAACAGTTGTTAGACACATGGCTGTAGGTGCACTTTGTTAAGTTTTAACTCTAATGAGTAAGCACAGTACTGAGAAAATGTTCCTAAACTCATCCACAGAACATTGTATATTTAATACTTAACCCAGAGAAAGGTACACCACTGATACACACTATTTATCATTCAAATAATGCACTATGCATCAGTGAAATATTGGTCAAATTTACCAGCAGTGCATATTTATTTTCTGAACTGATAAATGTACTGAATAATACAACAAAAACAAGAAGCTGGGAATGTATTTCAGGCTTATATCAATTTCCACATTGGATGGCATGAAGCACCATTGTAAGAAAGTTATTTGGCACATACGAGCATTAGTTTCCTACATAATGGACCACTTAAATTTAACACCAAACATAGTCATTGAAAACAGCAATATCTTCAACCTATAAATACACTTCTAAAGTTTAAACATAGTGGAATTGGATGGGGCTCCAGCTAACCCTTCCATCTCCTTGCTGCGACAACTTATTTAACTTCTATAAAACGTATCTTGTTTATTCATTAGCACAAGTGTCAACATTACATTACACTATGTATAAGCAAGTACCATGGTCCATACATAGTCCAATACATACAACGCTCTGAGGCAGGCTTCATGGTCTCGGTTAATGGTTATGGTATTTATAACTGTGGTGAACCGTGGTGAACCGTGACGGTGAAACATACCTGGAGAGCCCGACGCTGGTCACTACAGCCAAGAAATCACAGTCTCAGCACAGCTCAAACCGAAACGGAAACCCTTCACAGCTCAAACGAGTCAAACCCGCGCTCAGAACAATCAAAGTTATCAAACTCATTCCTTTTTAACCCCGCGGACAGTGAAAATTCGTGACACGAATCTGCCAAACAGTCAAAATCGTGACACGAAACAGGACTCGTGCCAAAAAACACCGACGCGATTCGTAATTTGCCTGACACGTCATGACACGACGTGGGGAAATCGGACACGACGTGTCCTGACAGAATGACACGTGTCAGGACAGAATCGTGTCCGACACGCTGGATTCGCGATTCGTCCGGGGTATACAACGAATCCGGTTTCTTAGGTATTAGGTGGGTATCGTTAATGAAGCCTTAGCTTCCTCATCTTAGCCTTCTTGCAACCCCCTGGAGTCCTTACCAAGTTGAAGGAATTGGGGGGAAGTCACACCTTAGAATAGGCATTTAATAAAATCAACCAATATCACTTTGTTTCACACAATCACTTACAACTTTAGTTTACCTTGCATTTAATACGTTATCATACAAGTTGGGTTGTGATCATCTCATTCACTTGCAAGCATTTCATTTTATGTCTTGAACTTGTCTATTTCATTTATATGCTCATGTTAATTATCCTTTGATGTCGTTATATCACATTTGAGCAAATCTCACTTTTAAGTACAAGTTCTTTTCTCTTTCAAGCTCTATTTTCATTTTATTGGTCATATTTCTAAGTTGTATATAGTCTTTTCTCTTGATCAATTAGCACTTGTTTTAGAACTTTCCCATTTTTGCAACTTGTTATAACTTGAAAGCTATTTTTCATTGCAAGTATTGTTATTTAAATTGGAACATATATATATATTTCTTGCAAGTTTATATCGAAGGCACTGGTCTATTTACAATTTGTCTTGCAAGATATTTTGTTAAATCTATTGGATCTATTTACATTATTGATGTTTATATGCTCATAATTATACTTGCTAATCAATTTCACTTCAAGTTATAAATAAAGTTATTTGATTGGTGAACGCTTAATTGTTTTAACCTCTGAAACCAGATTCGTCCATTTTGGGTGAAGTGTCTGAATCCTACGAATCAGACACGATTCGAGGGGATTCAAATCCCAAAAACGGGACACGACGTGTCCTAATGGGACACGATCGAATTCCGGTCGTGTCCCGTTAGGACACATCGTGTCCCAATTTTGGGATTTGAATCCTGTAAAAGTGAAACCCGCTGCCTTTAAAACAATGCATTCCTTTTTATTTTTTACCATTTCTCTCATTCCTTTTTGCAAATAGTGAGCCGTGGGCAAGGAGCTAAGGGTTTGGAGCGTTCAATAAGGAGATTCAAGCACTAGGTAAGTGCATTTCATCTCTATTTTTTTGCATTTCTATTACAACAGTTTGTATATGCATTTCTTTTACAAATTTGTGCATGTTTTGTTTATTTTTTTTACAGTATTCATGGCTCAATCAAGGGTAGTAGGTAGGGAGCAAAGGAAGGCGAAGAATGTCCCCATTGGAGATGCCCCTCCCTCAATATCATCAGAGTATGGTGCAAGTAATGTTGAGGGAAGACTTCCTCTTAAAGACAACATTGAGAAATATCCCTTGTGGAAATATGTTATAAGAGAGGATGGACCAAGCACCAAGGGGAAGGGAGGAGACAATGTGCATTGGAGATGCAACTTTTGCCACAGTTCTTTCACAAGCACATATTACTGTGTGAAAGGCCATTTGTTGGCTTTACTAGGTTGTGGAGTTGGAGCTTGTAAAGCTATTCCTTTACAAAAGAGGAAAGAAATGGAAAAAGAGTTCACTGTTGGTATGGCAAATGTGGCTACAAAATCAAGAAAAACCAAGAATGATGACCCGCTTCCATTTTTAAGGAAAGGCACCACCAAATTTCCATTTGAGAGTTCTACTGGGGGACAAGTAGCGAAAAGAAAGACAATTTCACTTGGTCCATTGGACAAGATTTTTCAAAAAGAGAAACGGGAAGAGCTTGATCTGACCATTACCTTCCTTTTCTATCAAAACTTCATTTCCTTTAATGTTGCACGGTCACCTCTATTTATTGAAGTGTGCCGAGCTCTAACTCACGGGTCTCCATCATGGTATGTGTCTCTTGGTTTAGAGAAGCTTAGAACCACATTGTTGACGAAGGCAAAAAAAGAGGTGCAAAAAATGCTTGAGCCTATTAAAGCATCATGGCCAACATCGAGGGTTAGCATAGTTTTTGATGGATGGACAGATCCAGCACGACACCCACTCTTCAACTTCATGGTGTCTTCCTTGAATGGTCAAGTTTTCTTGAAAGTAGTGGATACACTTGGAGAATACAAGGATGCACATTTTATGGGTGAGTTATTTATTAAAGTTATTGAAAATGTAGGTGTTAATTCTTGTGTGCAAATCATTACAGATAATGCACTTGTTTGCAAGGCTGATGGCATGATTGTGGAAGCTAAATATCCACAAGTGTTTTGGACACCTTGCATTGTCCATTCATTGAACTTAGGACTGAAATCCATTGCTTCTGATGTGCTTTGGATTGGTAACATTATTGAGGATGCACGACATATCCGTAACTTTGTGCAAAATCATACAAATGCCCTCACTATCTACGAGGAGTACAACAATCTATCATTGTTAAAGATTGCTGATACACGGTTTGCCTCTTCACTCATCATGTTTAAGAGGTTGAGGGAGGTCAAGACCGCTCTTGGGGCCATGGTTATTTCTGAGTTTTGATCTTTTTGGAGAAAGACAGATCAAGTAGCCTTTAAAAGAGCGAAGGACATAGTGCTAGATGATGCTTGGTGGGAGAGGGTAGATCTAATTATTCAAATCATGGACCCTATCATTTCTTTGCTTCGATTGGCAGATACAGACAAACCCATCCTAGGAGAGGTTTATGAGGGATGGGATTCCATGATTGAGTTTGTGTGGAGCATTATTCTACAGAGTGAGTGCCCCGAGTACGAGACATCACCAAAGGCCTACTATGGTACTATACACGATATTCTTGTCAACAAATGGGACAAGAATTGCACACCTTTACATTGTTTGGCTCACTGATTGAACCCAAAATACTACAGTCATGAGTGGCTGAATGGTGGGCCTTCCCACAGATTCCCTCCTCACACGGATGGTGAAATCTCATAGGGGAGGAAAGATGCATTCAGGTGGGTTTTTCAGGATAGAGCATTGCTTGATGAGGTGGAGGATGCCTTTGCAGAGTTTTCCACTGGCACTAGTCGATTTGCAGGATATGAAGTGATTAGAGACAAGGGAGCTAAGAAGCCCTATTCTTAGTGGGCAAATCATGGGGCAACAAGACCTTTTAATGACTATCCGAATGCTATTCCGGACAAAGCCATCAAGAAGTTGCCTCATTCCAAGGTAACAATGCCATTTGTGCCAAAACTCACCTTAGGAACTTTAACCTTTGTGTGAGAAAATGGTGTAACAATGCTAACCATGAGGATGTTAAGATGATACTTTTCATCCTCCCTTTGGATGAGGATGCTCTGGATTGGTTCACAGAGTTTCCTGCTAACAGTTTTGATTCCTTAAGATCTATCATAAATGCCTTTAATGAGAAATATGGGGATATAAGAGAAGAAAGGCATTTGCTCAACGCTATTAGCCATATTAAGAAGAACGAGAATGAGACAGTGGAGGAGTTTAATAAGAAATTCAATGATATTGTGAAAAGCTGCCTCAAGATGTTAAGCCTCTGGAAAAGTCCTTTTTGATTTATTATATTGATGCATTTCGAGTTGATACTTATTATGAGCTTGAGACGCGCTGAGCCAACAAATTTGAGTGGTAATCAAATTGAAACCATTAAAATGGAAAAAGCTAGAAAGGCTTTAGGTATGTCGGAAATTCCGGGATTTGATAGTGGTCCAAATAAATCATGAGAATCTAAGGGTAAAGAAGTTAAAGAATGTGGAGCTCAACCAAGCGAAATTAATAGAAAACCATGCCAAGGAAATAAGTGCCATGTAGAATAGGTTGGTGGAAATGGAAAGATCACAAGTACAAAAGTTCCAACATAAGCCAAATTATAAATGGTAGAAGAACAAGGGCGCTTCACAAGACTATAGGCCTCCCAAACCATTGGAGACTACTGATATGGTGAATCAAGTTTCACCTTATTGTAGACCTTGTGATGAATTTCATGAAGAGGCCACTTGTCCCATTGTGAGAAGGATAATTGAAAGTGGCATGACTAGAGGTGAACAAGTGGGAACAAGTGATCAAATCAATATGTTCTTTATGGAAAACCAAGTTAGAACTATTGAAAGAACTCAAGAGATTGATCACATGCCTAGTGCTTGTGGGGATGATAATATGATTGCTAATTTTGATAAGGTCACTAAATTTTTTGGAGAAAACCTACACTTGGACAGATTCTTGCCATGGAAAAACATAAGGGATAAGTTATCAAAGAGAAAATAATCGAAATTGGAAAAGTTTTTGTACTCCTACTTCAAAATTGAATTTTGAATTGGGTGATTAGATAAATAACACAAAAGTTTTCGTTCCAGTGTCAGAGCTTATAAAGGTGCCATCTCAGAGGTCAAAGCTTTTGAAAGCCATCAAAGTGTCTCAAGGAGAAGTGGATGAAGGAATGTCTACTAATGTACAAGAAGATGCTCCAGTAATCTTACAAAATTTGGATAGGGGCATGGGGAATGAAGATAATCAACCTTCCTTTATCTCCTTGTTGATAAATGACCATCTTTTGCACAATTACATGCTTGATTAAGGTGCTTCAACTAATGTCATGACGCAAAGGGTTATGGAACAACTCAATTTAAGGATATATAGATCCTACAACAACATTTGTGCCATGGATTCCAAGCAAATAGAGGTTTTTGGATTGGTAAAGGATTTACAAGTACATTTAGCGGCATACCCAGACAAAATGATCACTATGGATATTGTTGTGATAGATGTCCTAGATACATGGGATATGTTACTATCAAGGAAATGGGCAACAAATTTGGGTTGCAACATTCAACTGGATCTATCTTATGCCACTATCCCCATGCCATATAAAACCTTGGTATGGCTTGATTGAGAGTTAGAACAAAGATATCATGTTAAAAATCCAAAGAAAGCCCAACAATGCAACTATAAGTGGATCATTCATGCATGGGAGTTATGTAGTGTTAACAAATTTCCTAGCATCCCTGGTAGAACAAATTAATGATGAAGATTTTGGGCATTTGGTAGAACACTTGGGCACTTCAAATCTTTCGTCAGAGGAGTTTCAAGGCAAGGCAGAAGGGTTGACAGTAATTGCATTATCATCACCATTGCAACTAACTAAGAAGAAAAAGAAAAATGATATAAAAGATAAATCATCAGTGATAAATAGGGTCAAGCCTCAACAAGTTAAAAGTTGGAAAAGAAGATAGAAGAGGCTTGGTAGATTTGATGGCCATAAAAAGTTAACATTGAGGTGAGTCAAAGTCCCAAGGTAGGTAGGTGATGTTAACATTTTCATTTGTGCTTAATGCTCTACTTGTGCTAAAATTAAATTGTTATTTCCATTTACTAGGGTTTGGATCTATTATTTGTAAGCTATCTTACATTAATATTTGAGTTTAGAGGACCACTCTAGATCTAGCAGCAATAGAGGGTTTTTGGTTGAACCCCTAGTCTTCTTTTTCATTGTGTAATCTACCTCCTTATGGATCTAACAAATTTTTCATTAAGTTTGTAGAGGATCTATTTTTCTGAAATAGATCTTGAGTGTGGGGTAAGTTCTTGGCTAAACGAACTCACTCTCAAGGTAGCAGAAGGAGCAAGGACCCACATTGAGTTATTTCCTCCAAGATCTGATCTAAAGATTGAGAAGAGAGTCTCTACCCAGATATGTAAGATATCATCATTTTAAATTCAGATCTACTTATTTTATGTGCTTTATTTGTTCGATCTAGCTTTTAGAGTTTATTTAGAGGGTTAATCCCTTATTGCTTGCCTAAGAGCAAAGGTGTCCTCATCGTCTTCGGGCTTATATTTGTATCTTATGTGTATATTCTCACTATTTTCTGATCTATTTTCCATTATATGATTTTCCTCTTGGTGGCCAACACAATTCTTGAAGAGGCTAGACGACTAGGGTTCTGAAGTGGATTTGAAGGGATCTATAGTGCAAGATTGAAAATCAAAGACATCTACATCTTTTAAATCCTTTCAGACCCTTGGTCGAGGATAAAGGAGAGGGTTTCTCTCTCTCGTGCACAAATTCCCTCTTGAAATATTGGACGCCAATCTCTACTGTTAGGTCTATTGGAGGAAAATCGAGTTCTTGATTATATTGTAGCATTAAAGCATTGTAAATAATTTTATCATTTTTCTCTTGTATTTTTGAGGAAGGGGTGTTTGTCTTCAACTCTCTGTTTTAAACCCTCCTTAATGTCTAAAACCCTCACTTCGCTATAAGGGGGTTTCTCTTTATTTAATGAAATAAATTTTCTTCTTGAGGGAGCTTGGGGATTTCCTCTTGGTATCCCTATCCCCTCATTTGGAAGGAGGATATAGAGGCTAACTTTTGCATTTGCTTTTCTAGATTACTTTGATGTTCATTTCATTGTTAATTTGACAACTCAAGGACAAATTCCCTCCTTTGGACAACCTTCCTCTTCTAGAGAAGACCCTCTTTTCCCTTGGTAGGATTTAATTTGGACAAGGAAAAATATATTTTTGATGATAAAACCCACGTGCACAAAAGTACAGGTCGGCCTAAAGGACAAATTGGGTCTCCAAAGAAGCATATAAATAAAGGACAAAGCAACCTCATTTGGACATCATCATCAGACATTTTCTTCTTCTCTTTCATTATTGGATTGGTTCTTATAGGTCTGAAGCAGGGTAGCCAAGTTCACACATGCAAAGGGATAGAGGCAATTCTGATTTGTTGCATTGACTTTTTTGCTAAGAGAGTTTGAATAGTTGTTGATCAAGTTTGACTTCACATTTGTACCTCATTTGACATGCAAAATTTTGATTTTTGAAGGACGCATTCTTTGGCACAAAGATTGAGGCACTCTAGGTAGTTTGACTTTTGTTGACCACAAACTTTGACCACAGGTTTGACTACAATCTCTTTCTCCTCTGATTGAGCAGTTTTGTAGTTATTTTGACTCACCAGTAAAGGAGGTCGAATATTTTGAGCTTTGACTAAGCTACTTTGGAGGTTGTTTTACTATTGACTTGTGATAGGTTAGGGCATCTTTGACTGCAGTTGACTTTGAATAGATTTGATAGTTTGACCAAATTTGACTTTTGGGCTCATCTCTTGGATTTTGGATATTGTTTGATTGGAAAGTCAATGTTGTTGACCTTTGACTCTTGGTTGATGAATTGGATCATTGTATCTCTCTATTGAACATTTTATGACAATCTAATAAGAAGAAGAATTTGAAAGGGTTTTCCCCCTTGTGGGGTTTTTCTGGTGTCTCTTGTTATTGGTCTTGATTGTCTTCTACTGTACATTGCATTTACTGTTCCATCTACAATTTCTATCTGTTACGAGAAGATTAAATTGGTTGCTAATTGAAGAAAAGAATTGGGCTAAAGTGGCCGTAACAACATATAACAGTGGAAAAATATCATGGTATCAGAGCTAAGGTGAAGACAAGCCCAAAATAGACAAGAGACTAAAGCAATCAACTTTGGAAGAAGTTGAAGGAGCGTATCTGATTTGATCAAGATGTTTACCTTTTTCTTCAAGAATAATGAGAAGTTGGGTGACTCATCAAATTTTATAGCTTGGAAGATCAGGTTGGACTCCTGAGAATGCTCTTGCTGCCACCAAATCCAAGTATAAGAAAGGTGAGATCAAGGCTAAGAAAATTCTTATTGGTTCCTTACAACATCATTTGCTTGTTTATGTTGGAAAATTGAAGAAGTCTAAGGAAAGAAATCTATGATAAGCTAGTTGGGATGTATAAGGTCAACAACTTGAATCATATATCTCCTTGAAGAATAAACTCAAGGAATTGAAGATGAACAAGGGGGAATCTGTGCAATCCTATGTCATGAGGGTATCCAACTAAGGGATCAACTGCAAATTGCTGGTGAGCATATTTGATAGAGAGTTGGTGATGGTCAATCTTCAAGGTCGTCCTTCTATTTGGGAAATCTTCATTATTACTATAAATAACAATAATATACTCCCGACATTTGATGAGCTCGTCGGTAAATGCGCTCAAGAGGAGACCAAAATGATTACTAGAGGGAGGATTCAAAAGCATGAAGAAGGAGAACCCTCTGCATTTGCTGCCCAAGACAAGAAGAAAAAAGGAAGAGGGAGACCATCTAAAAGACCTCCCCTAGATTCCAGAGACTACAATAGAAGATTCATAAAGGAATTATCAAAAGTTGAGTGCTACAATTGCCACAAGCACAGTCACTATGCCTGAGAATGCCCGAAAAGAGAAATGCTCCAAGGTCCTACTGTGGCTTCAACAACAACAGGTTCAATGATAGAAGAAGTGATGATAGAAGAAGGAGAGATGCCCTTGACGATCAAGAAGAAGGCTATTGTCCACAAAAGAAATCAAGGAACTCAAGGTATGACAACAATGTTGCTTCTTCTCAATCTGAATATATTCTTATTTCTTCCCTTTCTAGTTCCTCTCCTCTAGATTCTTGTGATAGTTGGTTTGTAGGTAGTGGGGCTTCTAGACATTTCTGTGGGTACAAGAAAATCCTCTCAAATCTGGTTGAGAGGGAGACAAATCTAAAGATCATTCTTAGGAACAACTCTACATATTCTGTGAAAGGCTTTGGTTGTATTAAATTTCATTCAGAGTCTGGGTAATCTATTCTTCTTCATGAAGTAATGTATGTTCCGTGATTAAAAAAGAACTTGGTATCTATATTTTCCTTGGAAGCCAAAGGGATGAGAGTAGCCTTCATAAGAGGAAAGGTCCTCACCTGGCCTATGGAATCTCACATGAGGGATGCTTTCATCTTGGGATCTAGAATTGAATGACTCTATAGAGTCAATGGAAGACTATTGTAGGCATTGGTTCACGCGGAGACCAAAATGATTACTAGAGGGAGGATTCAAAAGCATGAAGAAGGAGAACCCTCTGCATTTGTTGCCCAAGACAAGAAGAAGAAAGGAAGAGGGAGACCATCTAAAAGACCTCCCCTAGATTCCAGAGACTACAATAGAAGATTCATAAAGGAATTATCGAAAGTTGAGTGCTACAACTGCCACAAGCACAGTCACTATGCCCGAGAATGCCCGAAAAAGAGAAATGCTCCAAGGTCCAATTGTGGCTTCAACAACAACAGGTTCAATGATAGAAGAAGAAGTGATGATAGAAGAAGGAGAGATGCCCCTGACGATCGAGAAGAAGGCTTTTGTCCACAAAAGAAATCAAGGAACTCAAGGTATGAAAACAATGTTGCTTCTTCTCAATCTGAATATATTCTTATTTCTTCCCTTTCTAGTTCCTCTCCTCCAAATTCTTGTGATAGTTGGTTTGTAGGTAGTGGGGCTTCTAGACATTTCTGTGGGTACAAGAAAATCCTCTCAAATCTGGTTGAGAGGGAGACAAATCTAAAGATCATTCTTAGGAACAAATCTACGTATTTTGTGAAGGGCTTTGGTTCTGTTAAATTTCATTTGGATTCTGGGTAATCTATTCTTCTTCATGAAGTAATGTATGTTCCGGGATTAAAAAAGAACTTGGTATCTATATTTTCCTTGGAAGACAAAGGGATGAGAGTAGCCTTCATAAGAGGAAAGGTCTGCACCTGGCTTATGGAATCTCACATGAGTGATGCTTTCACCTTGGGATCTAGAATTGAATGACTCTATAGAGTCAATGGAAGACCACTACAGGCATTGGTTCACGATAACACTCATCAAAGTGAGCTATGGCATCGAACGCTGGCACATCTACATTACGAAGCCTTGCCTAAAGTAAGAAGGTTGGTTTTTAGGATGCTTGATGTTCCATCTAGTCATGATGGTGTTTGTTCAGGATGTGCTAGTTGAAAGAAGACAAGGGGATCATTCCTCTCCAGCAAAAAATAAGACCAATGATATTCTACAACTCATACATTTTGACTTATGTGGACCCATGCCAATGCACTCTCTTGGTGGCATACATAATCTTTATTATTGACTTCTCCAGGAAAACATGGATATTCTCTTTGAAGCATAAAGATGAGGCATTTGATATGTTAAAGGGCTTCATGGGGCTGATAGAGAATTAAAAAGGGAAGAGAATCAAAGTTTTCAGATCCGACAATGGTGGAGAATATACCTCAAATGGGTTTGTTGAATTTGACTTTTGGAGAATATACCATTGTTAATTTGAGTTAACAATGGTATGTTCTATGCTTAGCACAATTACTTCAATGTTCCTTTAGTAGCCCAATTACAATTTCCAATTTAGTTTTCCAATAGTAATCACATTTACCATAAATCACATTAACAGTAACTGCAGATAGAACAAATAACAAAATGCAGAAGACAAGCCAAGACAAGAGAACCCTAGGTTTGGCGGATGCTAGGGAAAAACCCTAAGATCGGGAAAACCCTTTGATCATTTCTTTTTATTATTATAGCAAATGTTCAACAACAAGAGAGTACACGGAAGTCAAAATTGACTTGCCAAATCAAAGTCAAAACAAACCTGTCAATTCTGCAATCAATTGCAGTCAAATTCAGCCCTAACGAGAAAGTCAAAGATGGTCAACACAATAGAAAAACATCCCCTTTGAAGCTCGGTCAAAGGCAATCGAACTTGGCTTGAAAAGATGGTCAAAATTAGCAATCAAACTTGGTCAAATTCTGCCTAGAAATCTATGGTCAACCTACAATTTATCTCTGCGGTCAAAGTGCTCAGATCACCTCAGTTTCTATGCCAAAGAGTACGACTTGATGAGACACAGATCCTCCCAAAAGATCGAAGTGAAAATCTATCTGGAAAGTCAAAATCAACATTGGTCAATGCTAGTCAAATTGCAAGAAGATCTGAAATTTTCGGCCCTATAATTATCTCTGAAATTCGTCCTCCTTGCCACATGTGAGAGAAAAAGATATGCCCAATAGCTATATGAAGCAATGAGAGGAGAGAGAAGAACATGTGAGTGATGATGATGCCAAATGAGGTGAGAGGTCACTTATATTTATACAAGTCAATGAGGGTGAAGAGACATATCTATTGGGCTTCATGAGCCTACAAGGTGATGTGTTTGACCTTGACAATGAGCACATGTGGGCATAAATTCAAAAACACATTTCTGCTTCTCCAAATTTGATGATCTTTAGGTCGATTTTGGTCCTCTTGAAAAGAGGAATTCAATGCAATAATTATCTCCATCAAATGAGTTGTCCAATAGTGGAATTTGGCCCTAGTTGCCAATTTTAACACTCCCTCTCAACTAGGGAGAATTCCACCTGCCAATCCATCTGTCATCATCAATCATCATGTCATCCTGTCATCATGGACCATCTCATCTAATGCTTTGCTAAGCACTGATATAGATAATGAAGAAGAATTGATCGAGAGTGAGTCACAAGACCTTACCACTCTCCATTGACAAAAGTCAGTCCATAGGTAGAACCTCAATCAAAATTGATCCCAGATCAAGTTTTTGAACATCATGCATCCTAGACGTAGGGAGTACGACAATACACAATGCGTCCATTTGTAGTGCTATGGTCCCTATCCACTTTTCCCAACTCATTGGCCAAAGAGAGGTACTTCCCATGAGTCTCGGACTACATGGGTAGGATGTATGCTGGGCCATCCGTAGGAGAAGGTGAACCACTCATCCTACTCACATGCCATAGGAGAAGGTGAACCACTTATCCTGTACACAACGTACCTATAGGGGAAGGTGAACCGCTCACCCTATGGTCGTTCATAGCTCCAAGAAGTACCCCAAGATTCTAGGAGCTCCTAGTGCTCAATGTTCAACTCAAGCAGGACACTCATGGGAGGGTCCTTCCACAACTCCAAGATCCTCTTGGAAGGCTAAGAATTTGACCTTCCCGAAGGGCTTCGTGAGGATGTCAACAACTTGCTCATCGGTCCTAATGTGTTGGAGCCTTATTGCTCCCTATTGTACCATATCTCAGATAAAGTGGTACCTCATATCAATGTGCTTGGAGCGGTTGTGGAACACAGGATTCTCTTAAAGGCGAATCCCACTTTGGTTGTCGCAATCGATCATGGTGGTACCTAGCACGTGCTCAAATAGCTCTCTAAAGAGCTTCCTCAACTAAAGAGCTTCTCAACATGCCATACTCGCTGCAATGTATTCTGCCTCGGCGGTGCTTAGAGCAACTGATTTCTCATCCACGAAATCGAGGCAAACCCTAATGAGATGCAATATCCAGACGTGCTCTTTTGATCCACCACACTGCTAGCCCAATCAACATCAGTATATCCATGTAGCCTCAAATACCCGACAGTGTATCTCAGTCCATAGTTGATTGTGCCATGAAGATATATCAAGAGATTCTTAGCATCAATCCAATGTATGTGATGAGGCTCGACCATAAATTGACTCAACGTATTCACAGCGAAGCATATGTTCGGCCGGGAGTTAGCCAAGAACATCAGGGCCCTGACAAGTTATCGATACTCGGAAGGGTTTGCCAATTTGGGCCCAACAACACTTCCACATAGTTTCTTGAAGTTGAATTCCATCGGAGTAGATACAAACTTGCAATCCACCATCCCACATCTCTCTAGTAGCTTCACAATGTATTTTCCTTGAGAGAGGAAAATCTCACATGGCTTTTGCTAGACCTCCAGGCCTAGGAAGTAGTGCATCAATCCTAGGTCCTTCATCTCGAACTCGGAAGTCAACTCCATCTTGCATTGATAAATGAGAGGCTCAACACTTGTCAGAAAGAGATCATCAACATAAAGGACCGAAATGAGAGGCATGTCCTTTTCAACCTTGAGGTATAGGTTTGGGTTGTTGAAAAGTGTAACTAGGTTCAATCTTCATAATGACATGTAATTGTGATGATATAATAAAAGGAAATAAAATTATTTTTGTAAGCCTTGCTTCATGGGTTTCATGAGCAAGTGATTTTATTTTAGATGGCTCCCATTGAGAGCCTTAGGATTTGTCATTAAGAATTAATGTCATGTATGAAGGGCTCTTCTTGAGCATATGTAAAAAGTATATGAGTCTATGTGAATGTCTAGAAGCCCTCCATCAACAAGCACTAGTCCTCCTCTTGAAGTTGGCCTCAAAACAAAAATAAATCTCATGTCGGCTCACATCAAAAGACACACCTATTTGGATGTGCATGGGTCGACTTATTTTATGGGACCAACCACTGTAAATAGGTGGGTATGATCTTCGTAGAAGGACAATTCAGAACTTGGACAACTCTGAGATTTTTGGTGCTAGTTACAGTCAACCAGTTCGAATGATTTCGTTGGAGAGTACAGTATTCAAATCTCTGTGTTGAGAGATATTTTTTGGGTGTTATATCACAACATACAGTTCGAACAAAAGAGAAGAGAGAGTGAAGGTTTGGTTTGGATCTCCACAGTCATCAACCTCAGATTCCTTTGAAATTCGGACCATAGAAAGGAGGTAAGTTTGGATGGGTTTTGAAGAGACATCAAAGGGACATCAAGGAAGGACTATAGGAGACAACTCGCATGTCTTTCTCTCTGAACTTTGAATGGATAGTGACATAAGAGAATGATAGTTCAAATGAAGGTTTATTACAGTCTTGATGCAACTATAAGAAGATCTCGATGTCATGATGATGTCACAATGCTAAGAAGGTAAAAGTAGTGGAAGAAGAATCTAGAAGACAGAAGCAGAAGAGGACTTTTGTCTTGGTCTTGGAGTGGCTAATAGGTCAAGGGTCTTGGTCTTGGTATTCGTCAATTGGAATCTCTATAAGAAGAATTTGTGCGTATTTTCCTCTCAGAGAGAGGTTTTGGCCCTGGCTCATGCCTACATGTGGTGTTTCTTGTCTACTTATGTTCATGCATTGGTTACTGTTTGATGAAGAAGAACACTAATAAGCTAACGTGAAGAAGATACTAATGTAAGTAAGTAAAAAGCATTCACAAGCAATCACTAATGGAAGAGAAATCAACTAACACTAATGCCCTAGATTTCTCAACATGGTATTAGAGCTAAGGTGCTGAAGTCAAAGGAAGGGCATCTAATCAAAGAAACATTCAAGGAAGGCATTAAAGCAAGTTGAAGGTTATCAAAGCAAAAGATCAAGATCTACATGGAAGAATCAAACCCTAGATCAAAGAAGCAGTCTGCAACAACAAGAGCTTTTGTTTCTATAGTTATCATAAAAGGCCACAAAGACCCTCATCAAGTTGTCTACAAGGAAAGATAGCTCGAAGGACTTTAAAGATGAAGATCACATCATCTTGGAGAAAGTAGAAACCCTAGAAGCATTTCTGATCTACACTACAAGAGAAGTCGAAGTATATTTAAGGCGAGAAGGCATTGTCATCATTTTCAAGGTTACAAAGCAAGCAAGGATCCTCTCCTTGTCCTTGAAGAAGTTCATCGAAAGAAGCAACAAATCATTCTCATCAAAAGGAGCAGCCTTCTCTACTAAAGAAAGACTTTTTCATTTGAAAGAAGATCATCCAAAAGGGAGCTCTAATACATCTTCAACCATCATCAAAGTAATCAAGGTGAAGATTTCGTCTTCACTTGTCAAGTAAGTATCTTTCATTCTTTAATCAATTTGGTAAAATGACTTCGTGTTGGTGAGGAGATCTATAAGTTGGATGGGTCATCAAAATTCCTTGCATGAAAAAGGAGGATAGATATAATCCTCAAAGAAAGTGAAGTCATTGAAATGTATAGGTCTCCTCTGAATTCGTGGAAAATGATTCTTGTTAAAGGTCCCTTCATATAGCAATATTGGAGACATAAAAAAAATGCATATGATAACTCACTCTCTGAAGATACGGGAAATAAGGTCACATGAATTAGATCTAATCTATAGGTATCGAAGGAGGAAGGATATCTTCATAACATCTCAACTACGATATTTGGGAGAAATAAGAAGATAATCATCATTGATCTATAATACACTAGCTGATGGACAAGATAACATATATCCATGAGGATAAGAAAGTTATCTCATTCAACTTGTGATTTCTATGCAAGATAGAAGAAGACAAGTTGACGGCAAAAGTATTGAAGGTTAAGGACTCAAACATTTCTTGGAAGGAAAGGAAGTTTGGAAAATTTTGGTTCTCAGAAGAGAAGAAGAGCATAGTTGAGATTCAATGCTATGGATGCAAAGACTATGAACATCACAGGAAAGATTGTCCTTAGCTCAAGAAGGACAATAACAAGAAGGATAGAGAAGAAGCCCATTTTATCGAAGAAGTGGAGGAAGATGAAAGAAGGAAGTCTAAGGAAGAGAAGCATTAGAAGCAAGAGCTCATGACACCACCATAGGGAAATATGAAGGAACATTGGAACAAAATCTATGGTAGTCAACTTTAAAAGATATAGCTCATGGTGACCTCATTGAAAGATCAAAGGAAGAAGTCATCCAGGACAAGTCTCATCATACATCAGTTTAAAAGGGAAATATCTGTTGAAAAAGGATATGCGAGATGGAATCCTCATCGGAGGATTCACCGATCTAGAGAGGAAGCAAGTGTTGCATCAGAAACTCCAATTTGTGGAGTTCATGGGATGATGGTATGATGACATGAGAGATGAAGCAGATCAAGGGGTTCAAGATCTTTTCAATCAAGGAAGTTGTTGAAAGAAGCCTAGATGACCTAAGGGTAAAATGAGGTATGCATGCTTGTATTTAATATTATAAACTCATGTCATATGGTTGCAGGTATCAAGGATCACTACTATTTTGAAGAAGCATGATCAAAGGAAATGAATCTCCTCCTATGAAAGATTTTCGGAAGGCATGAGTCGCACTAGATGAAATCAACCTAATATGTCTTCATATGGAGTATGAGGTGGTTGACTGCGATTGAGGAACTGTAATTATGAATTGTGTGAAAAGGTAGGAAGAGATCATGATAATATGCAACGAAGGTAGAAGACATTCAACATTCGAAGTCCAAGAAGATCTGGCTAGAAGATCTTCCGTAAGGATGTGAAGACTTTGATGGAAGTCAGAAAAAGATAGAGACCCTTGATACTAAATATCTGTGGGAGATGTGTCAATCTACATGCAGGATGATGATACTTACAAGAAGATGTCATGGTGAAAGATCATAAAAAACGTAACTTTGATTTGAAGTGTTCATTGATTATTTATGGTTGGGCTTATGTCATGGATTGTCGAAGGGAAGATCTGTAAAACAGACCATATAGAAGGATGTAACGCCCTTCCAGTAATATGGCATGAAAGCAGAATTACATGAAGCAAAGCCAGATGGAAAATCTGATGGATCACTTTCTGATGAGTTAAGGACATGACTAACTCATGGATAAAAGTGATGGATGATCTGTGCCCTATATATAGAAGTTCCCAAAAGTTGAAGACTCCTTAAAGAAATTCATGACATCGAAAAAAGGAGCTCTTCATGTAGTTGATTGTTTTAGGATCTCCACATGAAGAGCTGCTATAGGTCCCTGGTTAAGAGGGAGCCTAAGAAGAAATTTCTTACTTGGAAGAAACTTGAAAATTCTAAGCTGAAAGCTTAGGTACATTCCTCTATGATAGGAATAAGTACAGTACTTTAATGGAATAGGACCTCTTAGTATAAGAAGGAGCGATAGACATGTTGTTTTGTGCTTCACCTGAGAAGACATAATGGAGGATTGTGTAATCATTTGCCATTTGATGCTCTTGTGGGATGAGATAGGGAATCCCATGAAAGAGTAGTTGTGGAGGACCGATATTCTTTTGGGGAGTGGGGAGTCCAAGAAAAGAATAGTCCTTATGGAGCATATCTTGAGAGAACTCGGGTGGGGTATGTTCTGAGAGAGACAATGATGAGGATGTCTATAAATCATTGGTCTCGCCAACATTGGGCTCAATATCTTGTGGAGAGATGGAGCAGTTAGTCAAGGCCTTGCTATATAACAATGCTGGTTGATATGATGCTATATAAATGAGTTACAAATCCAAATTCTTCTTATGATAAATTTTTCAGATTGAGAATGACCAAGTACCATTATGAATACCTCCCTAGTTAAGAGGGAGTGTTGAAAAGTGTAACTAGGTTCGATCTTCATAATGACATGTGATTGTGATGATATAATAAAAGGAAATAAAATTATTTTTGTAAGCCTTGCTTCGTGGGTTTCATGAGCAAGTGGTTTTATTTTAGATGGCTCCCATTGAGAGCTTTAGGATTTGTCATTAAGAATTAATGTCATGTATGAAGGGCTCTTCTTGAGCATATGTAAAAAGTATACGAGTCTATGTCAATGTCTAGAAGCTCTCCATCGACAAGCAGTAGTCCTCCTCTTGAAGTCAACCTAAAAACAGAAATAAATCTCATGTCACCTCACATCAAAAGACACACCTATTCGGATATGCATGGGTCGGCTTATTTTATGGGACCAACCTCTATAAATAGGTGGGTATGGTCTTCGTAGAAGGACAATTTAGAACTCATACAACTCTGAGATTTTCGGTGCTAGTTACAGTCAACCAGTTTGGATGATTTTGTTGGAGAGTATAGTATTCAGATCTCTATGTTGGGAGATATTTTTTGGGTGTTATATCACATCATACAGTTCGAACAAAAGAGAAGAGATAGCGAAGGTTTGGTTTGGATCTCCACAGTCATCAAGCTCAGATTCCTTTGAAATTCGGACCACAGAAAGGAGGTAAGTTCGGATGGGTTTTGAAGAGACATCAAAGGGACAACAATGAAGGACTAGAGGAGACAACTCAGATGTCTCTCTCTCTGAACTTTGAATGGACAGTGACATAAGAGAATGACAGTTGAGATGAAAGTTTATTACAGTCTCGATGCAACTATAAGAAGATCTCGGTGTCATGATGATGTCACAATGTTAAGAAGGTAAAAGCAGTGGAAGAAGAATCTAGAAGACAAAAGCAGAAGAGGACTTGTGTCTTGGTCTTGGAGTGGCAGATAGGTCAAGGGTATTGGTCTTGGTATTCGTCAATTGGAATCTTTATAAGAAGAATTTGTGCGTGTTTTCCTCTCAAAGAGTGAGAGGTTTTGGCCCTGGCTCATGTCTACATGTTGTGTCTCTTGTCTATTTATGTTCATGCATTGGTTATTGTTTGATGAAGAAGAACACTAATAATCTAACGTGAAGAAGATACTAATCAAAGTAAGTAAAAAGCATTCACAGGTAGTCACTAATGGAAGAGAAATCAACTAATACTAATGCCCTAGATTTCTCAACATGGATCAGCATAGATCCTCATAAATCCCAACTTCATAAGATAGCTATCAATCCTCTTGTACCAAGCCCTAGGGGCTTTGCTTCAACCCATAGAGGGCTTTCTTTAACTTATGTACATGTTTCCTTCAATCTTGTACTTCGAATCCTTGAGGTTATTTCAAGTAGACTCCCTCCTTAACCGAGCCATGCAAGAAAGCAGTTTTAATGTCCATTTGACGTAGGCCCCATCCTTGAGTGGCAGTGAGAGCGATAATAGATCAAATAATGGTATATCGGGCAACCGTTGCAAATATCTCGTCATAGTCCACTCCTTCCTTTTGAGAGAAGCCTCGACCAACGAACTCGACCCTATATTTTTCAACACTTCCATCAACTCCATGTTTGATTTTGTAAAGCCATTTAGAGGCGACCACAGACTTGTCCTTTGGTCTAGCTATCACGTCCCAAACATCATTCTTCATGATTGATTCAAAGTCCTCATTCATCGCATCCTTCCATACTTGGTGCTTTACGACTTCTTTGAATGTGCATGGTTCAGCTTGAACGATAGTACTCATAGCACCCAAGTACCCTTGATACCTATTCAACTTCTTACGTTCGCGAAATGTCCCTCTTGGAGTAGTATGTCTTTCAGCATCTTCGAGAGTATCTTTGAGCCGTAAAGGTCTTTTCCTTGAGAAGGAGGGATCACCAGGAGGTGGATCAATGGAATCCAATGGGCCTTCAACATCGAGCATAGGCTCATCTGTCGGAGGTTCATCCTGTTTTTTCGTAGCATCATCATTGCCCTACCTTGGGATAGGAAGATCTCTGGCTTTCCCAAGGGCAATATCTTCATTAAAGGTGACATCACGACTTACTTCCACATCTCTTTGACTAGGGACATAGATTCTATATGCCTTTGATTTTTCACTGTAGCCAACAAATATACCTTTTTTCCCAGATGCTTCCAACTTGTTTCTTTTCTCTTTAGGCACATGAAAATATATGAGAGAACCAAAAATTCTCAAATGAGAAACATTAGGTTTCTTACCAGTGAAAACTTCCTCAGATGTCTTGAAATCCAATGCTTGATGTGGGCTCCTATTTTGAACATACACGACAATGTTGGTAACTTCTCCCCATAATAACTTTGGTAGACCTTGATCATGGAGCATGGCACAGGTGGTTTCCATGATTGTTCGATTCTTCCTTTTAGCAAGTCCATTTTGATTAGGAGTGTATGGAACGGTTGTCTCCCTCTTAATGCCAATCTCTCTACTGTAGTCATTGGATTCGTTTGATTCATATTCAGTTTCATTGCCGGTCCTCAATATCTTGATCTTTTTCCCTGTTTGATTTTCCACCAATGATTTGAAAGAATGGAACCATTTGAACACTTCATCCTTCTTCTTTAAGAAATAGATCCATGTTTTGTGTGAGAAATCATCCACAGAGATTGCATAATGTAGGTATCCTCCCAATGATGTTATGGGCAACATACCAGGAAGGTCAGAATGGACCAATTGAAGAATATCAGTAGTCTTGCTTTCAATAGAAGGGAATGGTCCCTTTGTAAGTTTCCCAGTTGCACAACCTTGAAAACACCTTCATGGTTCATATTGAACTTGAGCATCCCAGTGACCATCTTCCTTACCCTAGGTAACGCTTTGTAATGTAAGTGGGCGAACCGCCGGTGCCAAAGCTCAGATTGAAGAGAAGTATTGCTAGCCAAGGCTCCCAAAAGGCTTCCTCCAACTTGATAGAGACCATCAACCCTAAATTCAAGTGTGAATGTATCTTTAGGGTTTCATTGCCAAATACGTACCTTTCCATCAATGAATGCTACCTTGAAGCCTTTATCTTCCATTGTAGAAGTAGACACCAAGTTCTTCTTCAAATCGGGCACATACAACACTTATTATAGATGAATGGTTTGACCTTGATTCAAGTGAAGAGTGATAGTACCTATCCCTTTCACGGGGTAGGTGGCATTGTCTCCAAGTATGTTCTCCAAATTAGTCTTGTTTTCAACCAAATTTGAGAGGGCCTCCTTGTACCTAGTGAAGTGTCTTGAGGCTCCACTATCAATCAACCAATTATCCAATATATCTGGAGGAGAGGCAATGAATAGAGCAGAAATAAGATAAAATTCATTTTGTTTCTCTACAACATTACTTTCATCATACCTGGTATTTCTCGTCCTTTTAGGAGGATGACCATTTCCATTTCGAGTAGCAGGAGCGTTCCTCTTTCCGTTGTTGTTGAACCTGTTGTACCTTTGATTTCCATTGCCTTTGAAATTGTTGTGGTTGTTGTTGTCATTATTCCTTGGAGAATTCTTCTTGTGAGGACACTCTCTAACATAGTAGCCGAACCTTTTGCAATTGTAGCACCTTCCTTTTCTTCCTTCTTTGAATCCCGACTTGAATCCCTCACCCCTGTCTCCTTCGATCAACATTATTCTCCCTTTTTGCATGAGTGGAGAAAGCAATAGGTTCATTTCCATTTGAGGGTTTGTCTCTCAATCATCCTTGTTTCCTCTTGAGTGCATTTGGCCAATAATTCATCAAAACCAGGTATCTTGTCATTGTTGAGAATGGTGGTGTTAAACACATCCCATGCTCTTGAAATAACTCCAAGTGCAATGAGAGTGAGCTCCCTGTCAACAATAACTTCTCCAATGGATAGCAAGTCATTCTTGATTTGCATTATTTTCATGAAGTAGGATTGGATAGACTCCCCTTTATTCATCTTGATGTCCTTCAACTTGTTCTTGAGAAAGAGGATTTGATTTGAATTGTTGGCTTTGAACATCTCAACCAACTTATCATGCATCTCCTTAGATGTTCCCAAATCAGAAATATAAGAAACCAAATGTTTTTGAATGGAGTCTATGATAATTTTCTTAATTTTAGTCTCACCTTTCTTATACTTCGTCTTCATTGCAACAGCTGCATTTCAAGGAGGCTCCACCATGTTTCCCTGCGCATAGTCCATTGCATCATGCTCTTCCAAAGTCAAGTCCAAAGTCATCTTCCATGCTTGATGGTCAGATTTGTCATTGAGCTTGTCCTTGGTCTTGAAGTAAGATGTAGAAGCCGTGGGGACTTATCCAATAGATCCCCCCTAGTGATTGCTTTTCTCTCTTTTACTTAGGCTTTGTCTTCAACTTGGCTCTGATACCGTGTTAATTTTAGTTAACAATGGTATGTTCTATGCTGAGCACAATTACTTCAATGTTCCTTTAGCATCCCAATGACAATTTCCAATTTAGTTTTCCAATAGCAATCACATTAACCATAAATGACATTGACAATAACTATAGATAAAACATGAAATAACAAAATGCAGAAGACAAGCTAAGACAAGAGAACACTAGATTTGGTAGATGCCAGGGAAAAACCCCAAGATGGCGAATACCCTTTGATCAATTCTTCTTATTATTATATCAAATGTTTAGCAAAGAGAGAGAGTACAAAGAAGTCAAAATTGACCTGCCAAATCAAAGTCAAAACAACCTTGTCAAATCTGTAGCCAATTGCAATCAAATGCAGCCATAACCAGAAAGTCAAAGATGGTCAACACAACAACAAAACATCCCTTTTGAAGTTCGGTCAAAGGTAGTCAAACTCAGTTTGAACAGGTGGCCAAAGTAAGCCCAAAACAATCCCAAAGTTAGCAGTCAAACTTGGTCAAATTTTGCCCAGAAATCTGTGATCAACCTGCAATTTATCTCTGCGGTCAAATTGCTAAGATCACCTTGGTTTCTGTGCCAAAGAGTATGGCTTGATGAGACAGAGATCCTCCCGAAAGATCGAAGTCAAAATCTGTCGGAAAGTCAAAGTCAGCGCTGGTCAAATTGCAGGAAAATCTGAAATTTTTCGGCCCTATAATTTTATTTGAAATATGTCTTCCTTGCCACACATGTGAGAGAAAAAGATATGCCCAATAGCTGTACGAACCAATGAGAGAAGGAGAGAGAAGAATGTGTGAGTGATGATGATGGCAAATGAGGTGGGAGGTCACTTATATTTATACAAGTCGATGAGGGTGAAGAGACATGTCTATTGGGCTTCATGAGCCTACATGATGATTTGGCCAACCTTGACAATGAGCACGTGTGGGCATAGATTCAAAAACACATTTATTCTTGTCCAAATTTGATGATCTTTAGGTCGATTTTAGTTCTCTCAAAAGGAGGAATTCAATGCAATAATTATCTCCATCAAATAAACTGCCCATTAGTGGAATTTGGCCCTAATTGCCAATTTAAACACGCTAGAATCAAGAAAGCGACTATTGTACCATACAATCCCTAGCAAAATGGTGTGGCTGAAAGAAAGAACTGGTCTAGTGTGGAAGCTACCCGAGTCATGTTACATGTTCAAACATTGTTGAAGTTCCTTTTGGGAGAAGCTACAAATACAACTGTCTATGTTCAAAACATGGTTCCTCATCAAGCCTTGGATAACAAGACTCCTGAAGAAGTGTTCACAATTCTAAAGCTTGATATTGGAGACCTAAGGATATTTGGCTGCCTCGTATATTTTCATGTGCCAAAGGACAAAAGGAACAAGTTGGAAGCTACCAAAAAGAAGGGTATGTTTGTTGGGTATTGTGACAATTCTAAAGCTTTTAGAATATATGTGCCTGGTCAAAGGAAAATTGAGTTTAGCAGGGATGCAACCTTTGATGAAGACGCGGCCCTTGGAAAAACAAATGCCTCCTTTTGAGAAAAAAGATGATGACATGGATTTACTAGCTAGTCCTTTTGTGCCCGAGCAGGAGAAAGATGTTGTTGATGATCTCATGGAGCCTGTGGACCCCTTGGATTCTCCTCCATGTGATCCCCTTGCCAGGAAGAGACCTCTTTGGCTTTTAACACATTACAGGGTGTCGAAAGACATGTTTTTGCCAAAGGGACCTTTAGAGAAAGCAAGAAGCCATGCCGATACCAAGGATACGTTGTAGCTATGAGCTCCTTCATATAGGCTGAACCTCCTACTTTTGAAGAAGTAGTGAAAGAGCAGGTTTAGAAGGATGCCATAGTTGTAGAGTATGAGTCCATTATGAAGAATGATGTATGGGATGTTGTTCTGAGACCTAAAGGAAAATCTGTTGTGACTTCGAAATGGCTATGCAAGATCAAGCATGGAGTTGATGGAAGCATTGAAAAGTTTAAAGCAAGGTTCGTGGCTAGAGGCTTCTCCCAGCTTCTCCCAGCAAGTGGGAGGAGATTATGATGACATTTTTGCACCAGTTTCCTGATACACTACTATCCTTTCTATTGTTGCCCTTGCTGTGAGTTAAGGATAGACCCATCACTAGATGGATGTAAAGACTGCATCTCTTTATGGCATACTACAAGAAGAAGTATATGTTGAACAACCTCAGGGATTTGAAGTAAAGGACAAGAAGAATCATGTTTGCAGGTTGAAGAAGGCATTATATGGTTTGAAGCAAGCCCCCAAGGCCTGGTATGCCCGCATTGACAGTTACCTGGTGAAGCTTGGATTCACAAGAAGTAGTGCTGACTCAAACCTTTACTTCAAAGTGGTCCAAGGTATGCCTTTGATTTTGGTTTTATATGTTGATGATCTATAGTTTGACTGTAGTTTCTCTTCTTTGACCAAGCACTTTTGGAGCTGTTTTGACTTGACTTTGACTAGCAAAGGAGCAGAATATTTTGTCCTTTGACCGAGCTAATTTGGAGGTTATTTGGCTGTTGACTTGTGATTGGTTATGGCATTTTTTTACTACTGTTGACTGTTGTTGACTTTGACCAGATTTGACAGTTTGACCAGATTTGACTTTTGGGCTCATCTCTTGGATTTTGGATATTGGTTGATTCGAAAGTCTAAGATGTTGACCTTTGACTCTTAGTTGATGAATTGGATCATATTTTTCTACTGAACATTTTATAACAATCTATTAAGAAGAAGATTTTGAAAGGGTTTTCCCCCTTGTGGTGGTTTTTCCCTGGTCTTTGACCAAATTTGGTGTCTGTTATTGCTCATCTGTTATTGCTCTTGATTTTCTTCTACTGTACATTGCATTTACTGTTCTATCTACAATTGCTATTTGTTATTGGAAGATTAAATTGATTGGTAATTGAAGAAAAGAAATGGGCTAATGTGATTGTAACCATTCATCATTCTAACTGATCATCTAATTGCTAGATCTAATCTCTAACTCACATATTTCACTAGGCTATTTAGCACATTGAATTATATTAAATTCCATAACTGATTTACTAGCTTAGATTTGATCTATTTACAGCTGATATAATTCATCTTATTGCTGTTATATTGCTTATCTCATTGTTTACTTCGTTGTCTAATTCGTTTGCATTTCACATCTAATAATTTCAAGGAAGTGTGACATTGTAATTGAGCTATAATTGATTAATTGATTTATAAACAATCTTGTCATTAATCTTTGTTCTAACTTTACACCTCATTTGCATTTTGCACTTTGTTTCTCTAAAATTTACCTCCAAGCATAAGCTTGGTTGATAGACATTTAGGACAGCTTGCTTGTCATTCAATATCCCAAAATTTGAGTTTGGAGGACAAGTGAAAACGCATGGCCTCACAGTTCTCTTGCGTGTCTATGTCCCTTGTAGGAATGAAGGCATGCAGGTTGTCTTGAAGTACTAGGTGTGTATCATTAATGAATTCTTAACTTCGTCATCATAGCTTTCTTGCAACCACCTCGGGTCCTTACCAAGTTGAAGGAATTGTGGGGAAGTCACACCTTAGAATAGGCATTTAATAAAATCAACCAAGACCACTTTGTTTCAAAAACTCATTGACAACTTTGGTTTACCTTGCATTTAATTGGTTATCATACAAGTTGGATTGTGAGCATCTCAATCACTTGCAAGCATTTCATTTTAGGTCTTGTACTTGTCTATTTCATTTATATTCTCATGTTAATTATCCTTTGACATCATTATATCACATTTGAGCAAATCTCACTTTTAAGTACAAGTTCTTTTCTCTTGCAAGCTCTATTTTCATTTTATTGCTCATATTTCTAAAGTTGTATATAATCTTTTTCATTGCAAGTATTGTTATTTAAATTTGAGCATATATATATTTCTTGCAAGTTTATATTGAAGGCACTGGTCTACTTACAATTTGTCTTACAGGATATTTTGTTAAATCTATTGGATCTATTTACATTATTGATGTTTATATGCTCATAATTATTTATACTTGCTAATCAATTTCACTTCAAGTTATAAATTAAGTTATTTGATTGGTGAATGCTTAATTGTTTGAACTAATATCATAATTTCCTAGAACTTGTTATTCTTAACAAGTCTTCCTTAGGGTCCACCTCCCTTGACTTAGCTAGGAGAGGGTCTAAACGGAGAGAGTTGAGATTAGGTGACAGCCCCTTCTCTGAGCATTACCACAAAGAACACACCTTGTGGGGTTGAGGATTTTTCCCACATTTCTTGGGTGTGCAAAATCTGTGGACAACAGGTGGCATTGGTTGTTGAACTCCATTGTCATGATGCTAGGAAATATGTGCTATTTGTTCAAGAAAAATTTCTGGTTAGGCATGTTAAGCTTTTTCTATCTTATTTTTATGCTTAGAGGGTGATACAGATGATGAGTTTCTCAATATAAGTAATGATTTTGATGATATGTATTGTAGTGTGAGTTTTTCTAAACTCTAGAGACCATTTACAGACTTTTTATTGATGTATTTTGTTTCAGAGATGGATTGCACCTAGTGCATATGTTGGTTATATGCACTTTTGGTATATACATGAGAAACTTTGCATATTTGTGTATAATGGTTTTGATTCATATGGATGCACATGAATATATATGTTTTTTGTCTTTTTCCAAGTATGAATATTTTATGTTTTATTTTGTTGACTGCTTTTTTGGTCCCTTTTTTTTCTGATTCCGGGTCAGTTTAGTGTTTTGGAATCAACCAGTTCAATGACCCAATCTGGTTTCGATAATGTTAGTTCCAACATAATTTATAGTGTTCCCAATCATGTGCCATGGAGGATTGATACATGATTTGACCTCTAATTTATTCTTAAAACTTAATTATTTTTTTCATTAGTTTGAAAACAAGAAGAAAATAAATATCTGGAAACCCTAACAATGTTTCATTTCCTATAAGAAACTAGCTCCTTTCACTCATTCCTTACACTTTCTTCAAGTGCAAGAGTTTCCTACAACAACAACAAGTTCTTTACTTGGGGGCCTCATAAAGGGTAGGATGCTGATCCAAAATCCTGTGACTCTAAACACCTCTTCCAATCCACGATCCACTGTGGACAGTGGAACATACATGTTCTATAGTTGTTGATGAAGATGAGATGAATTTGTATTACGCTTTAGCTTATGTTATATTTTGGCACACATAGCTTCATTATAAGGGATGATTTTGGATGTATAGCCTCATCTATTAAGTTTTATGGATTTTGCATAATATAATGATCCATTGGCATAGCATTTCAATAGTTTACCAATTTCCACGTTTTGTGCTAGTTAGCTATATATGGATAAGAAGACTGTACTATATGTTTACATTTCAACAATTTCTTTTGTTATCTGGAACCTTTCTATTAGGTTGACCTTGTGTGTGATTAATTTTTGCATTGATGTTTTGTGCTCGTATCATGCCAACTTTTCCTGACTACCTAGGTTTTAATGACACTTTATTACTTAATATTAGTCATATTAATGTGACTTTATTCACTTGTTTCCTAATATTATCATTGAATCGTTTTTATGCTAATTTTATTTATGATAAATGTTCATATAGAAGGCTGTTAACGTCAGCCAATGACTGAATTTCTAGGGTTCTATGCCTGCCGGAGTTTGAACTTGGGTCATCATCATGGTGATGGCCCGTCTCAACCACTAAACAATAGCCCAATGGACATCACTGAGTCTCAATACTCCCACACATTTTCTTTTCTTATTCAGAATGTACTAGTTTGTGAAGGATGAAAAGACTAACATAATGGAAAAATTAGAAGAAAATAGATATTTTATTTTTTGTTATCATTAATCATGTGGATACTTCAATTGCAGTCAATCACTCTTGGAGATGGGTACGAAAGACATGGATTTTGTGCAGTTGAACCAGTTGATAGGAAGAAAGACAGGAGGGATTTCAGTTTATCCATCCACTTCTTCAGTTAGAGGAAAAGTAGAGCCATCAAGCCACATCATTGTTCGTGGAAAGGCCATGGCAGGGCGGGTCAATGAACTTTTCAGCTTGGTACGGAATTTCCTTTTGGCCTTATTTAATGTTTCAATACAAACAATGTTTGGACAGTTGAAAAAAGGTCCATATGATTCTCTCCAAATATTTTGAATTCAAGTGATTTGTAAACCACAGTTTTTTGCTGTTGGTACAAGTTTGGGGCATAGAGATGACAAAAACAGTTTTATAAGTTCACTGGAAAGAATTTCTCCATAAGCCACATTTGATTTCTGTAGATAGCCTTCACTACTAACTTTTTCCATCAACAGCTGGATTCTTCGCAGCTGACATCATTCAGTAGGCTTTGGTTGATTTTACATTGGCAACAGGATAGGAGCAATATTTGATGTAGCTCTTATCTGCTATGCGACTCTTGCTATGCCCTTGTTATAACATTTTGGTGATTAGAACACCATTTTTCACACTACAATTACCGACAATTCATTTATAATATCGTAATTGATCCTGAATCCTGGGTGTAATTCTGTTAGTAGATGCTTTAAGGAAACATGATTAGTTGATACTTATTATTGAGATCAATTTAAAGATTCTAATTCACAGTTGGGGGTGATCTAGGAATCTCCTGTTACTTCAAGAAGGAAAATTCTTCCCAAGGGATGATGATTGCATAGCCTTAGCGCTTAAGTAGCATTGCGCCAATATAATACACATGAAATTATACAACCATATTTATTTTCTTCCTCTTTTTGGCGAACGAACAAGTATTTCTACAACTCTATACATCTCTATTGTAATTCCTTTCTACTCTCTTTGTTCAAGTGTAGCTGTGAGTGTTGGATTGTGACATTTATCCTTCGCTTTATATGATCATTATACTCAAAGAGACATATATGTAACAAAGATTGTAATTTTCTGAGGTATTCCTTCATGATTGTTCTGTTCAAGTATTTCCTGACCAACCCATCCAGAATATCATTCTCCTCTCATTAATTATACTAATCGGTACTTGAGTAACCTAACCTATATTTATTATTAAGCTATTATCTTTTATTTATGTCGACATTTTATTGCCTTCTAGAAAAGATTGTTTAAAAGGTTGGATACATCTTGTAATCTATAGGACGATAATATGGTTTTAGCAACTTAAACTAATGTTTTGTAGACTGCATTACATTTCTTTACAATGGTGGTGTTTTATGATAAATTGTTGGTTTTATTTATTTTTGTTATATAACTCTTTTTCTATAGAAAACCTGAGGAATTTCTTTTAGAAGTGATATTTAAATCATGCACTACACAATATGCCCAAAAGATTTTTTCAGTATTTCTTTTGATGATTTAACGGTTGCTTTGAAGGGCTTTGAATTGCTTGTAATGATCTAAACTTACATTTGAAGGTTCCACAAGCTGAGTCACTTTCATTATTGTATTTAATATCATTTCAATGTTCTCTTGTGTGATTCATTAACCTTTTTCAAGAAACATAGGCGTGACATGTAGGTTATATCAATCCAAAGATGGAAAATGATGCACGCTCTAGTTATAGTATGATTGGAGTGGATTGGTTCTAATAACATCTCGACAAAGTGCTTCACCTTTTTAACAAAGCAATGCACATCTTTTCAAAACTAGGAAACTTATAGTCCCTTGAAACATCTTTAATTACATGAATCATCTTGCTGTTATGAGCACTGAATGAAATCAAATGCAATGTTGCAAGCATATATAAAATGGGCAACATGACTATCCATTTCCGTTCTTTGTCTAGTATTTAGGAAGCCTTCAAAATTCCGCCCTCCCTTCAGCACATTTTGCTAATCTATGACTTGCTAGATGAGGTATATGATAATTTTCACCACCCACTTACTCAACACCCTAAGGGCTGGACTTGCAAGTTGCAACCTCTCTTGTAATGAATACATTGAAAACCAAGAGACTAGAGAGGACTAGGAGATGAAGAGGAAGGCAATCATGACAATTGTTTGCAGTTTATATCGGGGGAGAAGGAGTTAAGCAACACAACACACAACAAAGTCACAGAACCTTGGCATTAAAATGGATGCGAGGACGAGGAGAATCACTCGAGACTAAGGACAAGGAGTTGGAGAGTCGACATTAAGTCTCAAACTGATACAACATAGAGTATGCTTCTTCATGCACACAGAGAGTGCTAGTGTATGACTTGATGTAGAGAATTGGGTAGAGAAATGGACTAGGGATTTAGGACTGCTCAGAGTGGTAGATCTGACAAGGCAAAGTTATATATCTAATGGGCAAAGAGGCTGGGAGATGTGTCTGAGTAGGCGTGGAGTTGGGCTAGCTCTAATACCATGTCAGGCCAGGATGGGTGACTCCAAGAGATAAATTCTGGTAATGTGCAATACTATTTATAGAATGTGGTGGTTCCTCATTTCATCTTCCAAGGGTTTGTTCGTCTTCACATTCTCCTACTTCTCCTAATTATTTACAATTTTATTTACAAGGGAAAAAGTCCTGAAGGATTATGTATGCAACCTTAAACAATTTCGCCAATGGCTCAATTATTAATGTATATCTAAATTCTTCAACAATAAAACTAGCATTTGAGATTGACTTTTATTTTCCTATGGCAGAGGGGGGTCATTTTCATTCCTTTTTTCTTGTTATGTTTCTTTTTGGAATAGTTACATTACCATTTGCAACTTTGTCTTGATTTAATTTCTTAATCCAATTTTCAAGTATATTTCCAAAGCGAAGAATCTATGAGAAGTCGAGGCACCTCCTTCTTGCCTTTCTTTCAAACTTTGCAACTATGTGTTTTGCTTATTTATGTCCCATGGACATTAATGCCATATGAAGAAAGTTAAGCATGATGGATGATAGTTTTTGCTTGCTACCCTTTAAACTTATTGTTCAATCCTACTCTATTTTTGTTGTCAACTCTTAGCTTTTAGTTTCCCATGCTTTTATTTTTATTTTTACTTTTTTATTATTATAAGATTTTGCTGTTTTCTTGTAAGTTATATGTAAAAATGGGGAGGGGAATGTTAGAAAATGCAGTATGGAAACTATTAATTCAGATTTTCCTTAACCATAATAATTGTTTGTGAACTTTATTTATCTTCTTATGTTTCTTTATTAGATCTTCCTCATCGAACAATTATCAAGAACAAAAACAATAAAGGCAGTGGACATAGAAATTAGGCTCCAATCCAATGCAAAACCCAAAAAATCTCCTCTCTTCTTATAGAATCTGTTTCAAATGAGACAATCAAGACCCAAACCCTAGACCAAGTCCTCTTCCAAGTACCAAGTTAGCGCTCCAAGAAGTCCTTCCAATAGGATCAGATCAACAAAGCTCAATCCTACTACAGCCAGTTTCTAGCTTCAACTTCGACCCTGCAACTTTGTCCTACAACTTCAGCCTTATAGTTGTTGCAAAAAGTTGAAACCCTAATTATTGCACAAGACAGTTCTTCAAGGGATCCTACTTTGAGAAAAACAAATATTCCCAAGGTCAACGAGCTCAAAAACATAGTATTCTCTCTTCCAACAACTTGATATTGCAACTTAATCTCCTGCAATTTGGACCTTCCTGGAAGTTGCAGAAATGCTAGATTTCGCACATCTGAGAGAGATAGAGTCCAAAAACAGAATTTCTTCCTTCTTGGATTCTCCTTGCCTTCTAGACCTTCACTCTTCTAGCTTCATATCAAAACTTCTTCTTGAGAGATCAAACTTGTGTGAGTGAGTGAGTCAAATGAGGTCAAAGCTACCTGTATTTATAGCCTTTCCAAGGCTTCGAATTCCCTCCTTTAGGCTGACGTAAAGCTGCTAGGGCTGATTTGTACTTTGGAGGGTTCCAGAATCTTCTAGACTCAAAATAAATTCTTTTACAAGTTACATCTTGCCTAGAAGGGTCTTATAAACATGATGTTGACTCTCTTGACCCATGACAATAAATTCTATGACCTAACAAACCCTAGAAGCATGAAGAACATGCTTTTACCTAGAAGACCATCAATAAGAAGCATGGAACCCATGCGTTAAAATAATAAATTTTCTTTCGTCTTTTGTTTGTTAGATAAGATATACATATTAAAATGAGTACAATAACAATTATGAAGACCGAAACTAGTTACATTTCCAACAAGGAACAAGTTGTTGAATATACCTTGATTAGGTGTTGGACAACCTTATGGCCTCAACAATACGTTTTAGGTGTTTTCGTGTCCTTTCTTTTTTATATTATTTTCATTGGATGCATTTCTAATTGCTAGAAGTGCACTTTTGTTTACACCTATGAAAGTGGTGCATTTCCTTCATAAAGTGGTGAAATCAACCCACCCTTATAATTTTTTTAGGTGCTAATTTGACCTAAAATAAGGTTTGATTTCCTTGACTAACACATCCAAGCTGAATTGGGTGTTGCATTCCATGCAAGAGGATTAAAAAATGCACATATTACTTGATGACTTTAGGGTTATTGTCCTCTTTGCCTCATTGCCCGTCAGGAGTAAGTAAATCTTGTAGAAAATAAATCCTCTTTCTAGTCACAAATCTAATAAGAATCCAGTAGAAATTTTGGGCATGATTGGAGGTCTACCAAGATTCAAGACCCATGGATGGTTCAATAATATGCTATTATGCTTTGGGGTTTTTCCCAATTCTTAATCGACCTAAATCATCAAAATTCAATTAGAGTTCCAAATCGATGGGAAGATTGACTTTCTGTATCGCTGGTTTTCTACAACTAGAGGGAATTTGCTATAACATTAGGTGACTCCCATGGGTAATTTTAACACTAGTGTTTGCTTGCTTCACAAGCATTTTCCCACCAATTCATTAGGTAGTTATACTATACTTTTTAAAGTATAATATAATTTCATTTCTTTTTAATGGTTTGATTGATTTGGTAAATAGTTTAGAATATTGTTGTTGCACAAAACTCAAGTTTTATTGTAAATTCAACATTCTCATTTAGATGCTCGATGCTTCGTACTTAAGGTTTTATCTTGATTGTTTATTGTCAATATGGTGTTTTGTTATGCCTGGTAGAACCATTGACTAATTTCCAGTGTCATGGTGAATTTCTCTTTCCCTACTTTTAGATAGCTTTAGCAAAACATATCTATCTAGAATGAGGATACTTGGTACATCCTAGGTACATTATGAGGACTTAAACAATGACCTTATTATTGTAGTTTCAAACCTAATTGAAATGTCTTCTGGTCCTACCAGAGGTTTGGATTTTATATGATTGGTCATCTTAATTAAAATTTCAGATATGCTAGTTTGTATGCATCCTAAGTATTTTCCTTTTCTCTTTGGCCAGAAAATCAATGCAACATCTGGTAAATGTTGTGATTCACTTGCATAGCTGCTGTTTTCAGTTCCTGCATGTGCCTCTTGTCTTTGATATATCCTCTGGTAGATAGGTTTTTCCTTTTCCCCTAAGGGCAGTATGCACATTTTTGAAAAAGATTTAGCTGCTCAATATTCTAATACCCTTATTAAAATTACTTCATCCAAGATTCCAATGTCTGTATCTAAAATTTTAGGTAGTAGAGCTTGTGGAGTATAAAAGCAGAAAAATGTTTCAAGATTAGATGTGGAGATTTTTGTTATAAATAGAAGTGTCTTGTGTAAAGTTTCTCAGAAATTCACTTGGTGGTTGGTCTTGATGTTGCCATTGGTAGTTCCATAATAAACAATGTGTAGTGGATGTTATAATAATGAGAGTCAATGGCAATGCTACCAATGGTTGTGATGTTGCCTTATGGCAATTTTACATAGTCAATTTGAATGCATGGACATTTACAATGATGGATTGAGAAAAATATACTTGCAAAGCCTACACAAAATTTGATTTGACTTGCATCTGCTTTAAACATCATAATTTGCAAGCAGTTGTGGGTTGTAAACTCATGGCATGTGTCCTCAACTACTATTTTTTTTGGTTCTATTGTAGACAATTGCTTTGTTTCTCTTTTTCTCATTAGAATTAAAAAATTTGCAAAGAAAATATTGTCCTTGCTACTTGTTGCTAATTTCAACGAGTATTCAAATAGTTTGGTGATTCTTTCCTTTGTCACACTTTGCGGATAATATTTTATTTGAAATAAGAAAACCCCAAACAAATTACAAAATGGCAAGAAGTTGCTAGTCATACATAGGTTATAATTCTGAAGAAAATGTGTTTGTACTTACAAATGATCACTTTAATGTGGCAGGTTCGTATGGTTCTTCAGGATGTTCAATTCACAGACCAACAACGCTTCAAGCAATTTGTTTCACAAAGTAAAGCAAGAATGGAGGTACGTTTGGAAAACCATTTATTTTAATTATTGGATGATCATTATTCTTGTAAATTTAATTTATTCTTAGAAATTAAAAGTTCTAATCTTTGATTAATCAATTCTTTTGCTTGCATTTGTGTAGAGTCGTATAACGGGAAGAGGCCACAGCATAGTTGCGTCAAGAATGGATGCAAAGCTAAACATTGCAGGATGGGTTGGTGAACAAATGGGTGGTCTCAGGTTGATTTTGGCCTCATTTCATCTGTCCTTTTGTTATGTAATGATTTTACTCATCAATTTTTTTATGATTTGAATAATATGAGTATTGTTCGTGAGAATCACAACTTTTATCATATAAACCAAGGAGAATGGTTGTCGATGCTCTATGTAAAGAATATTCTAGTGGTGCAGATGCCAAAGTTCATTTTGGACTAAACTTAAGGTAGTGTAGAAGCATAGGAGTCAAGACACTTCATGGCATAGTGGAAGAATAAAACCGTGTAGGAGTTGCACAGTTGCCTATTTTCAAGTCATGCAGCAAAGACTAAGACTTTTAAATCTGTTGAGTTATAACTGAAATGCCTAAAAAATCCACTGAAATGTCCTAAAATATCAGGTATATTAGACATGGATTGAACACCTTCCTTTCTTTTATCAATTATATGTGTGGCTGTATGCACCTTCATAACCCATAAGCCATATAATTGGCTTTACAACTGGCGATCATAAAGTTGCACTAGCTACCTTTGAGTACTATATTTACGTCTTGAGGCACTATTTAAACGTTGGGTTGCTACTGTTATGTTTTCACTTCCACCTTTGGGTGGTAGTATTCACATTTTCATGACCAAGATATTTTATGTTATACCCCTCTGTTTCACTTCCATCAATCTCTTGATGGGCAGGAATATCAAGACAACTTGTAATTATGCTGGCAGATGTTGCATGTGTTTTCGCAATATTTCTAATTAATTATGTGATTCTGATGATAAGAGAAGTCCTCACTAGGAGTCGTGCACAGGTAAATATAAGGACCTGCAGATTAGCATGCTGCTTTTGGCTCACCCTACCAAGATAGTGAAGGGTCATTGCCATCTTGAAGCTTACAGGGCTGTGGGAGTGTTTGGCTAATATCATCTTCAGAATATTTTAATTCAACTAGAATATTATTCATGATTAGTAACTAGTGTTTGCTTTCTAGGAACATGCTTGTAGACTGTAGTAACTGTTGGTCGCTTTCTATGAGCATGTTTTCTTCTCAAGCATCCCTAGACCATGAAACATTTTTGTGTGTTCCACATTCTAAAAGCTCTTAATTTCCTGTGATCTTGTTAAAGTATGACTCAGTATATTGATGTTCATTTGTAATGTGCTCGGCCACGTGCTACTTCCAGCTATTTGGAGTTTCTACGAAACCTTGAAAAACAAGTAGAAGAAGACTGGTCGACAGTTGCAGGTTTACTTGAGGAAATACGAAGTAGCATATTTTCAAGGAAACAGGTACTGATGAACTTGACAGCTGATGAAAAGAATCTTGCAAATGCCGAGCAACATGTAGCAGATTTGCTCAGTGCTCTCCCTGAGACTAATACCTTGGAGATCCCTTCCTGGGACAATCGCCTTTCTCCAGTCAATGAAGCCCTTCTGATTCCAACTCAGGTCCTCTTTTATTCTTCCTTTATATTTGATGTCTTTCTTGATTAATATGAAAGCTCTCAAGTATGATAAAATATTTTATGAAATTATTTCACATTGGGCCACAGGTTAATTATGTTGGAAAAGCGGCAAATATATATGAAGCTGGTTATCGACTAAATGGTAGTGCATATGTCATTTCCAAGTACATTGGGAATACATGGTTGTGGGATCGTGTACGTGTCAGTGGTGGTGCCTATGGAGGTTTTTGTGATTTTGACTCCCATTCAGGTGTCTGATTGTCATATCTATGTGATTTTAAGTATTCTTTTGTATTCTGTCATCTTATTGGCCTTTTGAAGGGACCAATTTTTTCATGAAATCAACATATTTAACTATGTAGTGTCTGGTTAAGTTTTGTTTTTGTTCTATAAAATTCCTTCAAGTGGAGTTGTGTTTAACAAGGCATTCAATTGCTATTTTTAGGTGTATTCTCTTACTTGTCTTATCGAGATCCAAATTTATTGAAGACTGTCGATATCTATGATGGAACTGTCGACTTTCTTCGAGAGTTAGAGTTAGATGACGATAGTTTAACAAAAGCCATAATCGGAACTATTGGTGATGTTGATGCATATCAGCTACCAGACGCAAAGGGATACAGCAGGTACGCATGATTATTTCAAAGAGAACACGCATTGCCGTGCACATCATTTGGTGACCTCAATTTGTATGCATTTTGTTTTCTCAGTTGATTTATTTGAAAATGACATGGGCATTACAAATATCCTGGATTTTAACATTGCAGCTTGATGCGATACTTGTTGGGGGTCACTGAGGAAGAAAGGGAGAAGAGGAGGGAAGAAATCTTGTCAATCAGGTCAAATTTTGCTTGGATCACTGTAGATAATGGAATGACTTGTTTTCATTATTTTGGGCTTGCAGATTTGTTAACAGGATGTACATAGTCAATTAAACTGATCTTTCTAATGCCGATCTTTTCCCTCTATCCAGATCGAAGGATTTCCATGAATTTGCTGATGCATTGGAAGCTGTGAAACAGAAAGGTGTTGTGGTTGCAGTTGCATCTGCTGATGATGTGGCTCAAGCCAACCAAGAAAGGCCCGATTTTCTAACTGGGATAAAAGTTTTGTAGCTGTAGAATAAAAATTATACTGTTTGTTTTATGTTTTGTATTATTAAGGTTCTGGCAAAAATGATATGCTGTGTACATGCATGGGGGCAATTTGTCAATCCATTCTTTTGCCATTGAGGGAACGTAGACTTCATTCACCGGGGCATCATAATAAAGGCACGAATAAGTGGACTGAATATAATCCGCAAGGATGGTATTAGAGACAAGAGAACTCTCTATTTATACAAATACATCCAAAAGGGTGCAAGGACGAGACTATTCATAAAGAGCCGAATGTTCATAATTCTAATTTATTACTGTTTCTTAGATTGTAGCTTTGATCATTTATATTATTGCATTTCTCCTTATAACATGTAGAGTATTATATTCTACATGCCATGTATGCATGCAGTGAACCCAAAGGTTTAGTACAGGGACCATATAAAGGCTATAAACAATATAGAAGTGTAAGCACTATAAAATATGAAGTGAACCCTAAGGTTTAGAACAGGGACGACACATAGTGATCCTCTCAACTATATAAAAAAGTATAAACAACTATAAATTAATTAGTAAACCATCACGGTTAAACATCAGTGATCCTCTCAACTATATAAAAGAACTATATAAAAGAGTATAAACAATTATAATTATTTTAGAAGAGTTTTCCGCAGAAATCACATTACAATATAATTTATTTGTTGCGTTTCGAACCAAGAGAATATACTAATATATATAAATTTTTATTTATCTATATATTAAATACAATAAATTAACTTAATTATTAGAAGAAATTGTTACATATACTATTAATATTATAGGTTTCTATTTATCTATATAATTAAAATTAAGTACAATAAACTACTTTTATTCAATTATTGTAATCAATATAATATAACTAATTTATAAATTAACGAACTGATTTCTCCCTATCCTTATCTCTTGGTCCAGCCTAGTCAAATATAGCCATTGGATAATCTGCTCTCTCTATTTAGCACACAACCATGATTTGGTTTTTCAACTTGTCCTCACGATGAACCACACTTGTTGGTTCAAAACGCGATGATAAATGAATTATAGTGTGATTTCTGCCGAAAACTCTTCTCAAAATATTGATATAGATCACATAAGCCTAAATTGAACAACTATAAATTAATTGGTAAATCATCACGGTTAAACATCCAATTACATAGTTGAGAGTATAAACGATATAAATTAATTAGTAAATAATAAGAGTTAAACAACTAGTTACATGGTTGGAAATCTAAATATGTAAATTATTGTTATTTTTATTATTAATCGAAATTTATATGCCTATACATTATAAGCCAATGACAATTTTAAAATAAAAAAATGTTTTTCATTTTAAAATTTAATATTTTGCAAATGGAAGAGATTTAAAATAGTGGGTTTATAGATGATAAGATAAAATAAAAAGAAAAATTAGTGATTTTAGTTGTTACATTTTGTGGGGTATATTTAATTGTTTCTTGTAAAACAAATAAGATTATATTTGTATTCTCTTGTGATAAAGTCATTGATGCGACACCTGGTGATGAAAGAGATTAGAAATGTCTTCATACTGACTTTAGTTGGACTTGGGAACGAAATAGAAAACTCGTTATTAAAATATATTTAACACATTTTGAACCTTAAGTCTTCAAAGAGCAAAACTGTGTTTAGTAAAAACTTTGGAACAAAACCAATTATTTTTTAAATTGAATTTGATTTAATATATCTAAAGTATGTAAAAGAAAAAATAAACATCGGTTTAGAAAAATTGTATGCCTTTTAATTCTCTTTGTTATGGAATGTGACTTTTAAATATCAATGATTCATTAAAACTAAACGCGCCTAAGCTAACTAAAATAGATGTAACAGATATTGCAATAATATAAATTATACTACTGGTTGTCCTATGAGTTGGGTTGAGTGGTTGAGTATTGTAGGTTTAATATAGGTCTTGGGGTTGATTCCTTGGGTTGGTTGTGTCCATTGTTGTGGGCCTCACTTCATGATCCCTATTGTGGAAAACATTGTAATTAAAATCAATGATTAATCCACTTGCCATATGAAAATTCTAGGGAAGGAGGTGATTTCACTAGGTTTTCCCAGGAAAATAATTCAAAGTAAACTAAATTCTACATAAATAAAGGCTAGATTATGGCAATAAGTTAGTGCATTGTTACCTTTATGCTTTACTATTATGGGGAATGTGTAAATCTTAATAACAAGAAAGTATATATTATGCATTGTGAAGAACAAATTTGATTTAAAGATAAACATTATTATTGGGTGTGAAAAAATAAACCTAAATTGATTAAAGAATTAAAATATGATGAAAAACTAATTTTTGTGACATTTTAATAAGGGACTAATAAAATTACAAACAAGGCTATGATCTTAGATTGTGATCATGGTAATGAGTTGAGATTTCAATTGAATGACAATTTTGTGATACCCTTAAATTTAGGCCTTGTCTTAATCGAGGGAGGGAGGTGAGAGTATATGAAATCAAATGTTAGGCCACATGGTGGGTTTCATCAATCCATGATGTGGAAAGGTCACATGAAAAGACAAATTTAAAGCGTTGGTTGTTATGTTATGGTGGTAATAGTCACTTGTAGCCATTGCCATGGAGGTTGGTGGATTTTAAATGAGCTCCAACAATTGTATTCTCTTATGATATCAACACATTTTACTTTCATTAGATATTTATTGCTTTAATTTTATTTATTAGATGTAATCATCAATGAAGCATAAACAATGGATCATCCAATATTTTTTGGCAACAAATGTTAGTTTTTGGTAGCATCGGAAGTGCTTTAGCCTTGAAAATTGGTGGAAAGGCTAAGGCACGAGTTCTAAAGAACCCAGAAACTGTTCGGTGAAATTCCATCAAGATTGCATTTTATTAAAATAATTAATATTTTTAATGGAGTTTAAGTCTAAACTTAGAGAAATTAAAACATTAATGGGTATTAATCAAAATATGGGTGAGAATGATCTAGAAAGTGGATCATGCCATGTTTTAATCTTAGCTGTTGATTAAAGACTTAATTTTGGCCGTTGAAGATTCAACAGGAAAAGTATAAAATGGAGGCTTGAGGTGCATTTGGAAACACACATAAAGAGATTAAGGAAATCGATTTTCTGAGGTGAGAAGTTCTCAGGAGGAAAATCGATTGGGGAGATCTTGCAGCTAAGGGGCAAAGAGAATCCAGGAGGACTTTCCGGAAAATATAGAACATAGAGGCGGGGAGAGCTAACACAGAGACAATGCAGTAGTCGGGAGAGCTGACGTAGAATCCAGAATCGCTGGAACAACCGGAACTATTGGAACAACTGGAATTGTCGAAACAACCGGGAGAGCTGACGCAAAGGGCAAAGAAGGTGATGCAGGGCTAACGCAGAGCCAGTGCAAAAATAATCGGGGTTAGCTAGCCTTATGCCGGATTAGACAGAATTCTGCCGAGTGAAGTGAGGTAAAACTCACTCAGATTTTCCGTTAGTATTTTCTCTGTAAAGGATTGCTAGATGAGTATCCTAGATTAGTATTCAGATATTTCTCCTGCATAATAATAAAACTGCCACAACTGCTGCACCGATTTTCTAGCATTGGGTTTTTTCAGGGACTATTGTGTCCAAAAATAAGTGTGTCCTATGTATCTTGTTCTTTGCTCTGTTTTTTGTTTCATGAGATCAAATATTTAATTAGTGTAGGATGCAAAAGTAATTTGGTTCAATATTCAAAAGAATAACTTGATGAATGTAATTTAAAAATCAAGTAGGTGAAGTAGATTTAGATTTGCTACAGTAGGGGTTCCTTCATAGTTAGGAATTTTCACATGGTATTAGAGCATTGATTTGGAAACAAGAAGAACAAATGCAACGCTGAGCAGAGAAGCCAATAACTGCACTTGGCATCAATTCGAATCCCCTTGAAGGGATTGCATAGTCCTTGCTGAGAAGCAGATATGAGGAAATCTCTCTCTGAGTGAGACAACGGAGAGGTACGATTTCTACTTCATGGGTTTGCAGAGGCAAAGGGAGTGACACAAAACCTCATCGCAATGATTGAAGGGCGCATTTTTTGTTGGGGCATAAATTTGTTGGAAAAGAACGAAGACACGTAGAAGGGGACTTTTCTCCTCAAAGAACTTTCTGCCAAAAAGTTTGAATTTCTCACTTGCTGAGCAGTGCTAAGCATTGACTAGAGGAGTCACTTCGATAGTTGGGTGAAATGGCATCACATGGGCTAAGAGATCAGGGCAGGTTGGAAGGAGCTTCCAACTATGTCATATGAGAGACCAAAATCTTAGCTGTTCTGGAGGAATATGATCTCAAGGCCTATGTCAAAAGTATTGTAGTTGCTCCTATTGACAACAATCAAAAGAATAAATACAAGGCCGAGCATGGGAAGGAAAAGAGGCTCATTCTCGATGGAGTTTGAGATCATGTGGTCCCACACTTGCATGGCAAAGATATAGCCTGGGAAATGTTGGAAGCCTTGTCTTCTCTATATGAAGGCTCTTCCGAACAACGAAAGATGTGTTTAGAGCAAAAGTCGCTGCAAACTTTCATGCAGAAGGGAGAAGGGCTGAACCTCTATCTTCAACGTCTTTAGGACATTAGAGACCAGCTCCCTACAGTTGGGTCCACTCCTTAGCCAATCACGATGGTGAGGATAGCCCTGAATGGAGTCTTAGATGAATGGCTAGTTTTCGTCCAAAGCATATTGGGTAGAGAAAAAATACCTTCATGGGAGGAGATGTGGGTAGCTCTTGAACATGAGGAGTTAAGGAGGGACATGGTCAACTTCAATGGTAACAATGGGAGTGGCTCAAAGACGAAGGAGGAGGAGGAAAATAGAGCTTTAGGATCGAAGGGACAATAGAAGCAGAAGTTGAAGAAGGACATTTCAAAGGTGAAATGTTTTAGATGTGGCGAGTTGGGTCACTTTGCCTCTCAGTGTCCTTTGAAGAAAAAGGATAAGGTCGAGAAGCATGATTCTAAGGCTGCAACCGCAAAGATTGACGATGAAGAGTATGTCATGAGTGCCTATGCATCTCCAGGAGGGAGATGGATAAAAACAAGAAGCATGATCCTAAGGTTGCAGCCACGAAGATTGATGAGGAAGGGTATGTCATGCGTGCCCATGCATTTCTAGGAGGGAGATGGGGCGATCTTGAGCTCTAGTCGGTAGGACTACATGTGGGCATGATCCTTGAGGAGTCCATCTCCTGGATCAATTCCTTGCTACGGGAGCCCAAGATTCAATAGTAGCGAGATGGACTTAGTGTCAGAATGATGCAGTGGATTGTTTGGAGGACAGATGCAGTAGCTTGGGACTAGACGTTGATCAGCGTAGAGCAAGGTTCACAGTAGTGCAAGAGTCAGCAGCAACACAAAAGATTCAGAGGGTCAGAATCAACAAGAGTCAGATTCCAACATTCCTTGTATTATGTTGAACACAGTTAAGTTCAATTAATTTTGGATGTTTTTCAGTTGCTTCTCTCAACAACTGAGTTGTAGTATGAATGTAGTGTTAGCAGTGGCAGTGCTAACAACATAGCAGATGCAATGTTTGAGAGGGAGCTGTAGTATAGATGCAACAGTGGCAGTGGTAGTGTCATGGGCAACAATACAGTAGCAACAACAACAACATCATAGTGTTGGTGGTAACAACAGTGCATAAAGGAGGTGCTTCAGAAACAAAGCAACATGTAGGTGGACATTGTTGCTAGAGCACTTTCCTCGCTAAGAGGGAGTGTTAGTTTTTGGTAACATCGAAAGTGATATTGCCTTGAAAATTGGTGGAGAGGCTAAGGAACATGAGTTCTAAAGAACCCATAAACCGTTTGGTGAAATTCCACCTGGTTTATATTTTATTAAAATAATTAATATTTTTAATGGAGTTACTAAGTCTAAACTTAGAGAAATTAAAATATTAATGGGTATTAATCAAAATATGTGTGAGAATGACCTAGAAGGTGGATCAAGTCATGTTTTAATCTTAGTCATTGATTAGAGACTTAATCTCAGCCGTTGAAGACTCAACGTGAAAAGTATAAAATGGAGGCTTGGGATTCATTTGGAAACACACACACAGAGATTGAGGAAATCGATTTTCTGAGGTGAGAAGTTCTCAGGAGGAAAATCAATTGGGGAGATCTTGCAGCTGAGGGCCAGAGAGAATCCGGGAGAAGGACTTCAGAAAATACATAATAGAGAGGTGGGGAGAGTTGACACAGAAAAGTTATCGGTCATGCATAATCCAGAACTGCTGGAACAACCAAAACCGCCGGGAACTGTTGGAACTGCCGAAACAGCCAGGAGAGTTGACGCAAAGGGTAGAGAAGGTGATGCAAAGCCGACGTAGAAATAGTTGGGGTTAGCCAATCTTGTGCCGGATCAGCTGGAATTCCGCTGGGTGAAGTGAGGTAAAACTCACTTAGATTTTCTACCAGTGTTTTTTCTGTAAAGGATTGCTAGATGAACATCTTAGATTTGTATTCAGATATTTCTCCCGCATAATAATAAAACCCTCAGAGCCACTACACCGGTTTTCCCGCATTGGGTTTTTCCAGGGACTATTGTGTCAAAAAATAAGTGTGTCCTATGTATCTTATTCTTTGCTCTGTTTTCTGTTTCATGAAATCAAATATTTAATTAGTGTAGGCTACAGAAGTAATGTGCTTAAGTATTAAAAAGAATAACTTGATGAATGTAATTTTAAAATCAAGTAGGTGAAGTAGATTCAGGTTTGCTGCAATAGGGGTTCCTTTATAGTGTAGGAATTTTCACAGCAAATGCATTGGTGAGTGAGTTGATATCAGGGATAATGATGTTTTTGTCATGGCTTCAGTAAGATATTGAATTGGTGAGTGAGTTCATATCAGGGAGAACTATGTTTTGGTCATGGCTTCAACAAGATATTGAATCTATAATTTTAGACAAATGGGTGTAGTGGTTTATGACATGCTTGTTGGAGATTGTTTAGTTCAACTCGTGAAAGTAGTAGTACTTGAGTGTATTGATATTGGTGATTTAAATGTCATGGATTAGCTTGAGTTGTTATAAAAAAAAAATTTAGTATATATGGAAAAATGCAATAAAATGGTAAAAGTTATAATCCTTATATTTTTTTATACCTTTCCTCATGGTATTTTTTTTGACTCTATAACTTTGCCAAATTCGAAAGCAAACCCAATATATGAGTTTTAATGTGATTGGTGCAATGATTGTTCTTGATTTTTTTTCTTTCCTTGTTAATTAATAAGAGTAGTATGCATAAAAAACCATGGAGTACATGCTCTAGTAACTCTGTATTTATAGATAATTAACCTTTATGCATTCACTGTTTAAATACTCTCAAACAATATTTTAACCATATTCAAGAAAAAATGCATTTTGACACATTGTTACAAGGTATACTAGAAAAAAGATAATGTGAGCATAAATAACATACCTTAAAGATTATAGATATATAATTATTTTGGTATTCATATGGCTTGGATGGAGCAAATGGTGTACATAACAAATAACCCACAACTAAACCTAATAAAAGCACAATAGATTGATTAAATTTGAACTACACTTTGTGTTAATGTAAGGGAAGCACACATGCAAATGAGCAGACTTTATAAAGAAAAGGGCTTAGGTAACTAGGCTCAACATTAAGTGTGCTAAATTCATATTTCAAAATTACAATTTTATCATATAAAATAAGAACAACATACTCATGATGTGTATACTAGTTGGTTTGTGGGGTTTAGTCTCCATTAGATAGTGGGTTCAAATCTCAGAGGGAGGGGTTAAGGGTGGCAGCCACTTGTGGGGGATATAAAAGTGTCCCATGGAGCATCTATGCTCGACCGTGTCTCATGCAATCCTAGTGACAATATGACTAGCCCTGGCTTAGGTTCAACCTAGCTAGATAAAAATAAAATAAAATAAAATAAGAATGTCATACACATTAAAAACATGTATAACATAAGATGAAAACATAAAAAAATCTCTAAAATTATTTGTTCATGAAGAAATGATGCTCGATTTTTATTTTAAATAAGGTAATTTTTATTCAATTATAGATAAGGGAATTGTTGTGGTATGCATCTTGTACTCTCTACTCTATGTGGTGGTTCATATGGTTTAACATTGTTAATATTAAGTAGTCACATATGTTGAGAAAAACTAGACACTTTAAGGTAGAAGGTGTTTCAACCAATATTGTATAGAATCTTGTGTTGATCATATTTGATAGGTTTTGATGATTGATAAGTTAATTGTAAGTGATATGCAAGGCATTGATCAAATCCATGAAATTATTTCCCCAACCAAGATGTTATTGGCAAAGGTTGATACAAGACAACCTTCTAAGTGTATGGCTTGGAGTAGCCACATATAGATAATTTATAGGACATTTACTCTTCTCCATAGATGCATTGATGACTTTTTATGTACCATTGTTGAAAATATAACCAATACTCAAGTGTGAGGGAGGCGGGGAGAGGGATATGCAAGTGTGGATCAATATTGGACACTTTTAACAATTGTCTAAAACTTCAAGGCAACATGCAAATAATACTTAACAACAACACAATAATTTATGCACAAAACTTATCTTAAATAGTTTCAATGTTTACAATTACCATTGTTGAAAATATAACCAATACTCAGTGTGGGGGAGGCAGGAAGGTGGGGGGGCATGCAAGTGTGAATCAATATTGGACACTTTTAACAACAACAACAACAACACATTAATTTATGCACAAAACTTATCTGAAATAATTTCAATGTTTACATGTACCAACTTCAAGGATGCTACAACCCACTATTTTACTCGTACCTATTGGAAGGAGGCACCAACCTCCTAATTTACAATCTTGAACTTGAGGGAAGATATAACTCCTTTGCCTTGTACCACCCTGCCACCCTTGCTTTAATAAATAGAAATAATGTGGGTGGAAAAAGGGGGAGGGATTCTCATTAATCCCGAAGGAATCAATGAAGATAGATATGCTTGGGGGCTTGGATGGAAGACAAACAATCAAGCTGAAGTATATGGATTGTTTCTGGGCCTCACCTGAGCTGAAAAGAAAGAAATAAAAGCCCTGCAGGTGCTGGGAGACTATGATTATAATACGACATATGAACTATGCCTCAGCTGCAAAAAACACAATATTAAACCAAATTATCAAGAGATCACAAGGGATGATCCCATCCTTCAATTCAGTGACCTTCTTCCATATTCTAAGAGGAAATAATGAAGAAGCCAACAAACAAGCTAACTTTACTTTCCAGTTGATAGAAGAAAGTGTTAGGTCCCTATACTACTAGTGTAACCCCTTATTGTTATTAGTACAACCCCCTTATTATATTGTTGTGCCCATGTAGTCCCCATATTGTTATTATTGTGCCCCATAGAATCCCACTATTGTTGTTATTGTGCCCTCACATTATTGTTGTTATGTCGGTCCTAATTATATTATGACCCCTTAGATTCCTATATATAGAAAGGAGGTCTTGTCATTTGTATCATCCAAGAATTGTTTACTTGTGTAATGCAAAGGAAATTTCCCCCTCGAAGAGGCTTATTTCTAAGGCGTTGATCTTTCTTTTCTATCTTTTTGTGTGTTGGTTTCATAACAGAAAGGAGCGTGGTAAATGATGTCGTGGGCACGACTAGTATCCCATAATTAGTTAATGACTTACAATTTTTGGATAACGGAGGTTGCTCTAAGCCTTTCTTGGGCGATAACAAACCTTACAATTAGGGAATTTGATTATAAATTCATTGGGTTGAATCCATGGTTTGCCCTCCTTCCCCTTATCCCTCTCCCTCCCCTGCCTCTTCCCTCCCCCTCCCTTTTCTCCCCCTCTCCCCTATATATCCTTCTCACCCCTTCCCTTCGACATTCCCCTTTCTTTTCCCCGGTCACACTCCTCTTCTATTCTGTCCCATCTCCCCTATCTTCCATCATGTTCCCCTTCCTTGCCCACCTCACACCCCCACCACTTGGGCCCTATAGAGCATCTCCTTGCTTTCCCTGGCTTGTCCAAGAGCCTCATGGAAAATGCGTCCTATTATTTCACCAATAACGTGTATGTTATCATCACTCAGGTACTATCTCTATTAATAACATGGATCTCTCGGTACATCTTCAGTTCCTTTGCTCCGATTATCTGTGTAGGATAAGGGGAAGAGAGGAGCAACATTTATTTCCTGAACACAGATCGATCCTGAACACTCATGGGAGGAAGATCAAAAGGAGAATGAAGGACAAGGATCAATGCTGGGAAATTAAGGCAGAAGGCGGGAATTAATGGAAGATTATCAGGATCATAGCCCCATCAGTTTCCTCAACAGGGACTACAACATCTCGTGACACTATTACTGCTATATAAGGAATAACGATCAGAGGAGTTTCCATGGGTTAATGCTCCTTCTTGCTCAGGTGGCCTCTGTACAGGCCTTGACGCTGAAGATGAGGCTATTGAGTGTTTATAATGGGGACTCGATTACTGGGAAGAATCCCAGGGAGTCCGATGAGTCTAAACTTTTGAGTGGGAAGATGTAGGGGTTTGCGAGTCTAAGGGATATGGCTCGTCTGAGGGGTAGCACAGTGTTGGGAATTTTTATTCTGTTGATCTGGGAGGGGAATTTGGATCAAACCCTAAGGAAAAGTTTGGAAGCCGACCTGTAGAGAGAGGACTGTCGGAATTCGACAGTCTTTGGCACTTCAGTTGCTGTGAAACTTATCAAGCTTCATGTCTTGGAAGGGATCCAGTGCGAGGACCTTGGAGCAGTGATTCCAAAGGAGAAGCATCGTGGTGCAGTGGGCCTGAGTGTAATTGACAGGCATGATGCAATTGCTGGGGTTGGTAATGATATTCCACTGAATTGGGAAGTCCGATTGATATTGGTTGGCTCTAAGTCTGCTACTAGGGACAAGGATTTTACTCTTCTGATCTGTGAGGGGGTCTTGGGACATATCTTAAGGGTAGTGTTGTTGGTCCATAAGGTGGACTAGTGGGTCAAGGACATCTTGAACTTGAGCAGGGGAAACATAAATAATTGTGACATTATGGGATGTTAGAAGATGGATCCGATGGGACAGAGTGAAGAAGACAATCCTTGGTCGATCTCTTGGGGGAGCTAGAGGCCAAGGTCAGGTCGGCAAGGTGCTGAAAGTCATCGGGCTAAAAGGAGAATTCAACCAACTTGCACCACTTGTGAGCAGGAGCACTTGGAATTTAGAGAAGTCCTGGCGTCTTTGCAATGCAACATGTACATTCAGCAATAGGAGAATCTCACAATGCAGGAGAAACAACTGAAGAAGAGGGTCCGAATCTGTCAGTTGGAGGATGAAGTGGAAGCACTACGTCAACAATTTGAGCAGCTGAAACTCATGGTGGCGGAGATAAACAAGAACAATGAGGAGGACTCCACTGAGCAAGACCTATACAAGAACGCCGAAGTAGTCTCCATTGAGTTGGAACTAAACAGTCCAATGCCTCTGTACTTTTAGACTTTTAGTCTTTTTTGTTCTTAGTTGGTTTTCAAATGACAAAATATAAATGTAATTTTTTTTTTTGCTTCAATTTTGTAGAATTTACAGTGATAAGAGATCTATGAATGAGAATTTTTGTATGCACTATAAAGAAAACTTGTATAGTGGGTATGAAAACCAAATGATGTATCACATGTTCTTAGAAAGATGGAAATCACTATGTAAAATCCCAGTTTTGTTTGCGAACGGGCACACCATATTTAAATAAAAAATCTACTCATTCTGGTTAAAAATAAAATAAAGAGAAATAAGGACTCCCATACCTAGGGATATTGGCCCTTTCACATACACTTAAATATGGATCTGCCTTGCTCCTAAAAGCTCTGCCTTTGAAGAGAAACTTCTCGACCTGCAATATAGTGATGAAAGTATTTGATACAAGCTGCTTTGAGGCTCTTGTTATACTTTAGGAAATTAACTCCAAAAGGCATTCCTCAAAGTAGTCTAAAGCATCCCTAAAAACCATTAAACATGTGCCAAAAATGTACCCCAAGAAAATCACTTCAAATCAGCTCTTCTTGTCTGGTAAATGAGTTATGAACATAATGAACCCTTCTTTTTTTTGCTTCCTTTAACAAATCCGAATTTTCTTGAGAAAATGAGTTAAAATTCTTCTTCACGTGCCTATTTATAGTGCATTCATGATCTACACTAGGCTAACTTGTCCACCGGCCAGAATGGTTGGTGTAACAGGTAGAATGTATAGTGAATATTCAAAAAATCATTTCTCCTCAACCGTGAAAAGTTAGAGGGAGTGCCATATATCATTGGAAAGGCCTTGAAATAAGATTTCTAACCATATATGTTATTCTTCCATATGATTTAGGTGAGTGGAGTAAACATTTATTCTCTTTTTTTTTGGACAAGCTTTGACATCAATGACAATTCTTTCAACAATCTCCCCCTTTGTTATTGATGGTAACCAATATACTCCCCCTATGATCATGCTCCCCTTATCTCCATGCTTCTTGGTATTTCTCTCTCCCTTTGACATCAATAGAAAAAGGTGATTCTTCTCTTTGAGGTTGCTCCTCCTGAACTTATGGTGCTCAAAAGTACTTTGCCTTTCTTTTCTGTCTTCTTATCCTTTCCTTCTTTTTTATCCTTGGTGCTCTTTTGCATGGATTTAATATTCTTTCTCTCCTTTTTGTTTGGGATGTATATGTTATTTGATCTTCTTATTGTTGTAGCAACTAATCTTCCCAAGTCTTCTTCTTGATTTCACAACTTCAAGATTCAAACATGAGATTGTATGCCTAATCACATATTTTTCCAACACTAAGGAGATTATGCTTCAAATCTTCAACCAATAAAACATTTGTTTCTTTTACATTTTCACTTCGAAGACTTTCTACACCCTTTCCAAGTATCTTAACAGAGGAGTCATTTCAAAATGCAACACTAACACTTTTTCTTTTATCCAAATTGATAAAATTGTTTTGGTCCCTAGTCATGTGTGTTGAACACCCACTGTCAATGTACCATTCATATTCTTTATTTTCAACACGCAATGATAGTCTGCAATCTTCTTTCCTTTTATTTTCCCCATGTTGCAATTGGTTTCTCTTTCTTTATGATAAGAAAATATTCTTTTATATTTATGCAATCTTGTGGATTTTGATCAAGATCATTGCATTTGTAGAATACAATGTTCTTATCCATTAACAGATCAAATTCATTTTAATTTATGTCAGCAAATCCATGAGAATTTCTAGGTCTATGGTTGTCCTTTGTATATCCATAATCATTTATGTTTCTTGCATTGATTTTACAATGAATTACTTTATGTCCAAAGTTTATGCAAAATGCATAAATTAGCATGCAAATTTCTAGTGCTACCCTATGCAAAAGATATAGGGTTCATTTTGCAACACATGGATAGCAATAGGTTGTTAACCCCTGGGAAGTACTTGAACATGCAATTCTATGCAAATTGGGCTAACTTGAATACTAGGGAAGTTCTCAAGTCATAGTGGCAAGAGCCTGCAAAGTTTCACCAAAAGCCAAGTGTGGTTTACAAGACTAAATCTTTGAGAAAATTATATCAATATTTTATGGTGATGTGTTGAAGAGTGCATGGACAGAAGAATGCATAATATTTTGAAGAAATATGGGTTTATTTACTCAACTCGGTTGTTTCTAGAGGCAAGATCTTCAAATGGGCTGACATCCTTTCTCAACAACTGTAGATCAATGTACAATAGGTGAAGAAAATCTTAGAAGTTGATTAGTCACAAGAGTTTAATATTTCCACCTATCTGCTGGATGGGATTTGCGCTTGCTATGCATCCATAGGAATGAAGTGAAATTGGACCCCTAAAGAGAAAATTCTTGTTCATTTCCATTGCATATTAATGTTAAAAGTCAGTTTCTGAGGAGTATATACGAGATTGGCCAAGCACTTCTTTGCAATTTTATGATGATTTTTGAGGTGGAACCTCCCTGCATGAAATATCAGAGGAACTTTATGAGATTGCATATTGGTTTTCTTCACCACATATCACATACATCGGATTTTTTGGTTGCCAAAATGCCCCTCATCTTATGTCGAGACAAGTGACCAACACGGTGTTCTTCCATGAGGTTTCCTACCAACTGAATACAAGTTTGTTTGCACAACTCCAAAGGAAGAAGTCTCCTTGGCCCTATTTCCTTTACAGATTGGATCATATGAGATTAAGAGCCTTAAGGTGGCTGAAGATGAGATTGAAGAGCTTAAGCGCCTTCATTTTGGAGTAATGAGCTTTCATAGATACGATCCTAGAAATGTTTGTAGACAACATTGCAAAAAGATATGTTACACCTAGCCATATGTACCTATGATGATTCAATAATATGAGGAGATCAAGAACTGGTACAATGCATTAAGGAAGGATCAACTAGGAGATGAGACAAGGCCCTCCCATGTTTCACAGGTACCAGATACACAAATGGAGGAGATTCAACAAGAAGTGATTGCGCCACTTTACACTATATTATCAAATAAGTTGCAAAAGCATGATCTGGTAGTAGAGGGAAGAAATTTTTTAAGGCAGATCCTCTTTACAAAGGTGCAATAGAGGAAGAGTAGTGAAGAAAGAAAAAGGATGAGGAAAATAAAATACAAGTAGAAGAAAATCAACAAGAGGAAGAATGAAAAAGAGAGGAGGAGCACAAACAAAAGGAGGAACGAGAGAAGAAGAGAAAAGCATAGAAGCTGCAAAAGAAGCAACAAGAGGAAATCTTGAAGAGGAAAAGAGAATAAGAATAAAGGAAAAGAGTAGACGAAGATGAAAGCAAAGGAGGTTGGAGGAAGAGGAGATGAAGAAAAAACAAGAAGAAGAAGTTGCACATAAAATGGAGGAAGAACTAATGGTCCATGACATAGAGGCAAAGCTAGAAGAGGAGGAAGATATTGAACCAATTGCAGATGAGCCAAGCATTAAGTTATAACCTCGTCTCACTGGTGGCCATCTCCTTTTCAGAAAAATGGGAATTTCTCCTCCACCTGACGACAGGGTCATGGATATATCGAACTTCATATTCGACCATCTAAAGAAGAGGATTGTACATGAGAGACGAAGGTATTTTCCTAATGACCTTGATCATCATGTAACCATATATATAGAAAGGGTTATAACATCCAACACTAGGAGAAATCCTCAAGGAGTCATTGAAGCCAATGAGGATTTTTCAACAACAACAAAGGATAATAAAGAGTATCTTTTGAGTCAAAATGAACAACTGCAAAAGGATTTGACCGCGGTAAAGTAGTAGGTTGATCATCTTGTTGCATAAAATCATAGGTTGGCTTCTACCAGTATCAACATAATAGAACTATGGTCTACCATACTTGAAGAGTTGAAAACAACGAAGGATACTTTGAAGTAGCTTTATAATGAGATGATCCTTTTACATGAGGTGATGGGGCCCCTAGTTGAAATGTAGAAAATATCTCAAGAAATCTTGAAATTTCTGAAAGTTGTAGGCACAACTGTGGATCTGATGCAGGAGTATGGCATCAAGTATCTAAATATTCTTGAATGGTTAGTAAAGAAGGATAGTTCAGCAACGGAGGTGGATAAAGCAGATTTGAGGCTACACACTCAAAATTATAACTAGCTTCATGAACAGGTGACCAACACTATAGCTGCCTATGGCCGACTACACAACAATTTAGATTCCTTGGCACAAAATCATAAAATACCTTCTGTGGTCCCACTTGGAGAAATAAGGGGTAAGGATGTCATCATGTAGGAGTTTAAAGAGTTTATTGAGAAAATCAAGCAAGCAACAAATCAAGAAAGCTTGGAGGTGACTAAGAGTACCATTCTACAATGTGTGACTGGGTTAACCAAAGTTCATAGGAAGTTATCCATGTTGTGGAGTAACATACAATGAAACTCCAAATCTATACTATCAGATCCATTGGAGGTGAAAATGTCGTACTTTGCAGATCTACCAACAAGAGTCAAAGTTATTGCAACAAAGTTCAAAGCATGGCACTCATGCATTACTAATGACATCCACTCTCAAGCTATTCATTTGTCTTTTCCTCCTAGATGAGGAAATTAGGTCTTATTGTAATTTTGTCCTATATAGCCGCCATTTTTAATGTAATTTGTCTTTTATGAGAATAAGAAATTCAAATGTAAAGTAATTCCAAGAGACACTTGTGGAATAGAAAAGTCACATAGTAGTCAAAGAGTCACAAGGAAGCCCAAAGATCACTTTCATTTGTTATAAAGAAGACCTAATAACTCAAGCAAAGGGATTTGACTTTTGGAGAATTGGCCCTTGCTCCTCTAGCTGTGCATAGGTGAGAAGATCATTCTTTGGAGAAGAAAGTGGTAGGTTCATGTTCCACTATTGGGGTTAGTGTTTCAACATTGTACTCAGATCTTTCATTTAATCATAAAAAACTCTTAGAACCATTGTACTTTCATGCACTTATCATGAATGTTTTAATACTATTCTTTAAATGTTTTCGTTATATGTTTATGTTATGCATACTAAGAGAATGACCTATTTCATCAACTTGATATACAATTCTTGTTGGATGTATGTTGTTATGTGTTTTCATGATCATTATTATCTTGTGAACTATTTTTCACGTTAATTAATGATTCTTATTTTATCTCTCTCGCATGCCTCTCTTAGGGTGGTACTACTACTTTTCCATTAGAATCCCGCCTCTTATCTCCCTTTCGTGGAATCTCCCTTTACACTTTATAATTGTTGTCACACAAAGCTTACACACTTGCAGTCTCCAAAGTTATGCGTATGATCTCTTGTGTGTGTTTTGCAACCAAGGCATATATCTAAGATCTCTTGCAAATGGTGGTCATACCAAATATATGAATGGGGATTCTACTCCAAATGGTGTGAGGTCTAATTTTGACTTCATACCGGGGAGACTCCCTGCATGTTGGCGATTTCCAACATCGTCAATATTCTGGCGCTAGAGGGAGGGAAAAATGACAAGTCTTGCCTGTTGATTCTATTTGAATATATTACCTTAAATGGCTTCATCCCAAATATTAATCCTGAAATGCTTTTCAAATTATTTATACCTTTCAATCACCGTGGATTTTTTACATTACTTAGATTTAAAATTTATTGGAAAGGGTGAAACAACCATTCTTGATTATGTAGTTGAATTTGTTCAATTATGATTTTCGAGCAGAGTTGATTATTAGGATATCATTTCTCGGTTGTTTACCCTCACATTGGAAGGTTGTGTCAAGCAATCATGTTATTCTTTACTTGGTTGCTTCTATTCACTCTTTTTAGCACCGTGTTAAGGAGCTTCAAAAAGCTTTTGACATGTATGAATATCAAGATGTTTACAAGAGGATTAGTCAACTTAGGATGAATCAGACGAATCTATACAAGAATTTGCTGGTCATTTTATTCATATTTTTTATGAGTTTACTGATGAATATATGGATTTGGAATCTATGCATGAGAAATTTCAGTATTTGGTTAGGATGTCCACGAAATATTTTCAATAATTTTTTTTTGAATGATTCCTCTCTTCCCATTGTTTCTAATCAAGAGGAACCTCAATCTTCGAAGGAGGAATATGTTTTCCCTTTTGTTCCTTGTCCTCCTCCATTCTTAGTACCTTATTTGGTACCCCCTATTGATCCCATCGAAATAGGAAAATTTGATAACCAAATCACTGATCCATTTTTTCCTCTTCATTTCCTATCCACAAACTTGATACAACAACTGACTCCTCGACCATTCTGAGTAGGTATTGTCTTGAATGATAATTTAGAATATGATTTGAATGAAAGTATTGTGTCTACGAGAGATACTATTCTACCTTATTTTGACCTGATGTGTCTTGACAAATGCAATTATCATGAGGATCAGAAAGTTGGAGGGTGTACCTTTGAGGCTGAAGAGTCCCTTGATGAGGCACTACTTTTCCTCTCCTCTCTTTCTAAAGATGATGATTCTTCTTGTTCATTTAATCATTCATCTCGTAATCTTGGTAACCATCCAGTTGATCTTGAATCCTTTAATCATATTGAATCCTTGGACGATCATCATCTCGATCATCCAATTTATACCAAATTGCATAATGATAATTGTTTGAGTTGCATGGATGATTTTTTGATTTTACAAGAAGACTTAGATTTGCATAATTTCCAATTATAATAAGATATGATCATTGAAGAGTTTCTTACAGGAATATATTTCCCTATTGATCATACCTTATGTCAGGTATGTGTCATGAATCACCTAGTTCGTTGGAGCTAGATCTCAAATTCACACAAGGAGATGAAGGATTTCAAGAGGATGATATTATAATCATTGAATATTTCTGTCATAATCTTGAAATTTTGTTTGATAATGGTCAAGCCTTCCATAAATCTTCTGGTTTGAAAAATTCTTATCTGGGTCATGATGGTCCAATTAATGTAGATGATGGAAACTGTTCTCATTTAGATGTTGAACTTGCTGTATTTTCAAAGTTTGAGAATTTATCATTCAAAAGTTTGAAGTCTTGTCAGGAAGTTGGGGAACTTTGGTCTACAATGATGGTTATGTTAGGTCACTACTACCGTGATGAAAATTTTGAACTTGGTAAGATTAGAATTTTCTTGCGCAATTCTATTATCAACATCGAATCATGAGATGCTAATTCACTCTTAAAGGATTTTTGGTATGTTCATATTGATCTCTCTAATCCCGAAGATAATTTTTTTTATCAGATACATGAATCCCCATTGGTGGATTCTATTTTGTGAAAAATATTTGGTCTTGAATTCAGAAACAAAGAATGCGTTGAATGCTTTTCAAATCTTTTGAATTGACCCCATCATCAGGATTAACCTGTGCACCAATCTTGATGAGTTTCAATCTATATGTAATCCATTGTCTAATCAAGATCGATCTTCGGTATCATCACTTCATATTTTATATAATGCGGATACGTTCCTTGCGAATCTATCTTTGCAAACTTTTCAAGCTGGTTGTTTTTATGATCCCATTGCAAATTGGTTAGAAGAATCAGACCTGGTGAGTTCATTGACTCATAATAAGCATCTTCGTGAGTTTAACCAAATTTTGTATAAATGTGAGTCTAAGAGGTGTTTCCGAGGTGTCTCTTTTTAGCATCCATCTTACCATCATCAGATAGCACAAACATTTACCTCACACCGCTACGCTTGCCCTACAAAATTTCATGTTCATGTGCAAATGTTTTGGTTGCTCATCTCTCTTACGACACACTATGTTACCTTGGATTTACTCATTGATATCATTCAGTTCAAGGGTCAGGAGTAAATTTTATAAGCTACATTGGAAATTTCACTTTACTTTGCCCCGACCTTCTAGCCCTTAGTTTAGGTTAGGCCTAGTTTCACTTAGTTACTTTGAATTGCATTATTTTCCGTTTGTTTCATTCATCTTACTGTTTCCTTTCTCTGTTGTTTTGATTCATTTGTTTTCCATTTCCAATGAGGCTGCACATGAAAGTTTCTTTGAAAAGTAAAATTGTAGTGATGTACAAGTCTTAGCTAACATGTAGCTTTTCTTCATTGCTTGAGAATGAAAATCCTTCAGGTTAAAGATGTATGGTTGGAAAATATGATTCTTTTCGGATAGAGAGTGTCTAGTAAAACCATGAATCCTACATTTATATTAGAACATTCATTTTGACTCGACCTTGTTTGAATTTTGTCTCCACTTGTTGACTCTATCAAGTAGAGAAGGGAAGAAGAAAAAATTAAATGAGTATATTAACTTCAGTCATATTTCAAACCCATTGAACATGGAACCTCTTTCTCATCAAATAAGCATGGATCCCTCTTCCACCTGCATCAAAATAGGGAATAAATGCTTTGATCATATCCACTAGAAAATCAGAGAAAGGGTAAAGAAGAGAAATGCTTCCTACGTAGAAAGGTGAAGCAAGCAACTTCTCCATGGCACTAAACAGACTCACTAGCAGTGAAGCAATGCTTGTGATTCCTTTAGGTGACTCTGTTAGGGTACTAAATAGGCTCGCTGGTAGTAGTGCAACACTAGGGAATGTGCTTTAACCCTGAATATGCAAAGCTTGGTATATTTATTATCCTTTCCCTAATATAAGTGATTGAGTTACGACATGTGCATATTTGTGTTATAATCTAAGAAAAGAATAGGAGGGAATTTACCTTTATCCGGGATAAGTGGCGAAGCTAAGGTAATATATACAGTGAATCGATACCTCCTAATGATTGAGAATGCATATGAAAGATTTAATCCTAAACAAAGAATCTGGAGTTATTCCAGTGTGTCTCCAAGTGTTGTTGCTATGACAATGACCCTCCAAATTTTTTTTCCTCATTCAATTTTGGAGGCTACCTATGTTTTCATGAATTGTCTCTTCAAGATATCTTTTGTCATCTTGCCATTTTCACATGTTTTCCAAAGTTTCAATCATCCTCTCGAAATCTCTAAATGTTTCTTTCCCTCCTAGGTCAAGGTTTCCTAAGTGTCGCTTTCTCATCTTTTAGAAGTTGACTTGTCACCTTTCTAAAGATAGGAAAAGCACAAGTTTCCCCTATGACCTAGTCAAACTCTCCTCACTTGACATGCAAACTTCACAAAAGTAAGAAAGTTCATCTTTCTTTCCTAGTGAGAGAGCACTTTCCTAACTTAGTGACCACACATGCATTGCTGAAGGAAATTGTGCCCTCTTGAGTTAGAGCACACTTCTCTTTCACCGTGGAGCACACTACTCTCTCATAATGGAGCACACTTCTCTCTCACAGTGGAGTGTACTCCTTGTCTTCAAAAAGTATGCACTCATTTCCTTCAATAAGTACACACTCATTTTCGTGAATAAGTGCACACTCCCTGTTCCTCACACATGCACTCTCCTTGCTTGCATGGAGAGTGCACTCCTAGAAAATAAGGATCATCTCCCACTTCACTCACCTAAATCAATGATCAAGCGATAAATGGTGAGCATGCATCGAAACACTAGTCTTAACTTGCATGTAGTTTTCCTTTATAGTGAGCTCAAATCATTTTTCATTCTCACAATCACTATTCACTTTGAGTTGAGCACATTTTCTCATCGCAACAAGTGCATCGATTCTTGGTAATTTTTACAAAGTGTCACTTTTTCTTTCCTTAGTGGTGTTTTTATCCTCTTTTTGCATATTAAGTGTCGTTTTTATCTATTATTTCTCATACAAATGTCGTCTTGCTGTTTCAAGTGGTGTTTTTATTAACTCTTCGCATTCCATGACCATTCACCTTCTAGTCATGATTGCGACAAGATATATGCACACTTGTAACTTGTTTCTCTCAATTTCACTGTGCTCTTGACTTGTTGTTGATGACTACTTAACATTTTTGAGTTTGTCTCTCTATTTTAGAGCATAGCACACTTGCAGGCAACAAAAATCCATTGTAAATCTGAACTTCACCTAATCGAGAATGGTTTCTCTTCCATAGCGCATAATGCACTTATAGTCCACAATGAGGCATCTCTTTCCCACTGCAACTATGACCTACGCCCATGTTGAGCCTCCATAGTGCACTATGCACTTTTAGTCTATAATGTGTCTCTCCTCGTCCGTTGTTGATGTGACCTGTGCCTAGGAGGAGACTCTCTCACTCACAAGTGCACACTACATGGTTCTAAGCTCTAGCCTTGACTCCCTTATGCACTGTGATCTTGAATTGCGCATAGTTTGGCTCTCTCTTCCTTTCCTTAGCACATTGCACACTTCCAGTGGCTAGTGAAGCCACCCTATCTCATCCTTGTCAAGCTTGTGTTCCCAACTTGCCCCATCCTTCTTAGTCATTGTCTTTTGCAAGGTTTGCATGTGATGGCTAGAATATTTCTAGGAACTAATCTTTGTTCACCATGAGTAGTATTCCACTTACAGGTGCTGCAAACACGATACACATTAGCCTTTCATATTTTGCGGAGACCATGCCTCCCACCACTCAACATGATACATCAAAAGAAACTTCAAACAATAGTACTGAGGAGGAAATGGAATGTTCCAAGCCAAATGTTCCAATCTTATCAGATACACAATGCTTCATTTATAAGTCTATCAAAGTCTCATGGCAAGATATAAAAGATGCATTTATTAAAAAGAAGTTCCTAGAGACCCTGGAGGATATGCAGGTTTACATCAACATAAAGAGGTCCAAAATGCATAAAATAACATGCTGATTTCCGGTGCTACCCTGTGCAAAACCTATGGGGTAGATTTTGCAACACTTGGATAGCAACAATCTAGTTCTTAGCAGTAAAAGAGGAAATGATATTTCCACCTATCATCAAAATTATTTACATTTCCATTATAATCTATTAACCCCTGGGCAGTACTTGAATACAAAATTCTATGGAACTTGGGCTAACTTGAATACCAAGGGAAGTTCTCAAGTCATGGTGGCAAGAGCCTGCAATTTTTTTTCCAAAATCCAATTGCAATTTACAAGACTAAATCTTTGAGAAAAGTCTATCATTATCTTATGACAATGTGCTGCATATTGCATGGGTGGAAGCATGAAAAGTATTTTGAAGAAGAAGGGTTTTATTTACTCAACTTGATTGTTGCTAGAGGTAGGATCTTCAACTGGGATGATGTCCTTTCTTAGTAACTGTACATCAATGTACAACAAGAAAAGAAAGTCTTAGAAGTTGATCAGTTACCATAGTTTTATATGTCCACCCATCTATTGGATGGGATTTGTACTCGTTGTGCATTCATAAGAATGAAGTTGAATTGAACCCCTAAAGAGAAACTGCATGTTCATCTCCATTGTAGACTAATGTCAGAAGTCAATTTCTGAGGAGTATATATGAGACTAGAAGAGAACTTATTTGAAATTTTATATTAGATGAATTTTGAGGTGGAACTTCCCTGTATGACAGCTCAAGTGAAGGAGGAAATTTATGAGATTGTAGATTGGTTCAATTCACCACAAGGCACATACATCAAAGTTTTTAGGTGCTAAATTGCCCCTCATCTTATGCCAAGATATGTGACCAACAAGGTGGTCATCCAAGAGTTTTCCTACCAATTGAATACATGTTTGTCTGCACAACTCCAAAGGAAGAAGAAGTCCCATTGGTCCTCTTTTCCTTTATGGATTGGATTGTGTGAGCTTAAGAGATTTAAGGTGGCTAGAGTTGAGATTGAAGAACTTAAGCACCTTAATTTTGGAGTAATGAGCTTTCATAGATACAATCCCAAAAACTTTTGTAGATAACATTGCACCAAGATATGTTAGACTTGGCCATATGTACCTATGATAGTTCTAGAAAATGAGAAGAATAATTGGTACAATGCATTAAGGAAGGATCGTTCAGGAGATGAGGCGGGTCCCTCCCATGTTTCACTGGTATGAGATACATAAATGGAGGAGATTTAGTAGGAAGTGATTTCCCCACTTGACACTATATTATCAAAGAAGAGGCCAAAGCGTGATATGGTAGTAGAGGGAATTAGAAATTTTAAGGGAGATCCTCTTTGCAAAGGTGCAATAGAGGCAGAACAACAAATAAATAAAAGGGAGGAGGAAAATAAAATACAAGCAAAAGAAAAGTAGTAAGAGGAAGAACACAAAATAGAGGAGAAGCACAAATAGAAAGAGGAACGAGATAAGAAGAATCAAGATGAATTTTTGTAAAATAAAGAAGAGCCGAAGAAAAGAAAAGAAGAGGAGTTGCAAAAGAAGCAACAAGAGGAAATCTTGAAGAAGAAGACAACAAAAGAAGAAAGGAAAAGAGCAAAGGAAGAGGAAAAACAAAGGCAGTTGGAGGAAAAGGAGATGAAGAATAAATAGGTGAAGAAGCTGCGCAGAAAATGGAGGAAGAACTAATGACCCATGACATAGAGGAAGACCTAGAGGAGGACGAAGATATTGAAACAATTGCAGATGATCCAAACATTCAGTCAGAAGTACCTCTCACTGGTGGCCATCTCCCATTCAAAGAAATGGGAATTTCTCCCCCTCCTAAAAACAGAGTCATGGATATATCAAAATTCACCTTCAACCAATTGAAGAAGAGGATTGTATAAGAGATGTGAGGGTATTTTCCTGATGACCTCGTTCATCCTGTTACCATAGACAAAAAAAAGGTTGTAACATCCAACACCAGGAGGAATCCTCGAGAAATTATCACAGGTAATGTGGCCTTTATGACAACCACACAAGATTATAAAAAGTGTCCTTTGAGTCAGAATGAAAAATTGTGAAAGGAGTTGAATTCCATAAAGCAGTAAGTTGATCATCTTGTTGCAAAAATCCAGAGGTTAGATTCCACCAATATCAGCATGGAAGAATTGCGTTCTTCCATACTTGAAGAGTTGAAACCAATGGAGGATAATTTGGAGCAAATTTACAATGAGATGATCCTTTTACATGGGGTGATGGCGGCCCTGGTTGAAATCCAGAAAATATCTCAAGAAATCCTGAAAGTTTTGAAAATTCCAAGCACAACTGTGGATTTAATGCAAGATTGGGGAATCAAGTATCTAAATATTCTAGAATGGTTGGTCAAGAAGGATAGATTAGAAGTCGAGGTGGATACAAAATACTTGAGGCTGTACACTCATAATTATAACCAACTTGGCAAACAAGTGACCAAAACTATAGCTTCCTATGCCAGAATGCACAACAATTTAGAGTCCCTGGCACAAAATCATAACATATCTTTTGTGGGCCCACTTGGAGAAATAAGGGGCAAGGATGTCTCATGCAAGATTTGAAATTTTTTATTGAACAAATTAGGAAAGAAATAAATCAAGAAAGCTTGGAGGTGACTAAGAGTAACATTCTATAGTATGCAACTAGGAAAACCAAAGTTCATATGAAGTTATCCATGTTGTGGAGTAGGATACAATCAAACTCCAAATATATACTATCAGATGCATTGGATGTGAAAATGCTGGACATTGTAAATATACCAGCAAGAGTCAAATTTATTGCGACAAAGTCCAAAGCATATAAATCTTACATTACTAATGAGCTCCACTCTCAAGTGATTGATTTGTCTTTTCCTCCTACATGAGGATATTCTGTCTTATTTTAATTTTGTCCTATATAGCCACCCTTTTTAATGTAATTTGTCTTTAACGAGAATGAAATTCAAATGTAAAGGAATTACAAGAGACACTTGTGGAATATGAAGATCACATATAAGTATATAGGCTATAGGAATTCAAAGAGTCATGAGGAAGCCCAAAGGTCACTTTCATTTTTTATAAATAAGACCTCATAACTCAAGCAAAGGGCTTGGACTTTTGGAGAATCAGCCTTGGATTCTCTCGTTGTGCATAGGGGAGAAATCATTCTTTGGAGAAGCAAGTGTTAGCTTCATGTTCCACTATTGGGGCTAGTGTTTCATCATTGTAACATTGTACTTGAATATTTCATTTAATCATTAGAAGCTCTTAGACCCAACATACTTTCATGCATGTCACGTGAATGTTGTAAGACTATTATTTAAATGTTTTCAGTATATGTTACGTTATGCATACTGAAGAGAATGAACTATTTTTTAACTTTAGATTTGAATCTTGTTGAATGTATGTTGTTATGTGTTTTCACGATCGTTATTATCTTATGAACTATTTTGCAGGTTGATTAACGATTCTTATTCTATTTCTCTTGCACGTCTATCTTAGGATGGTACTACTACTTTTCTATTAGAATCCCACATCTTATCTCCCCTTCGTGGAAGATCCCTTTACACTTTACAATTGGTGTCAAACATAGCTTACACACTTTTGGTCCCCAAAGTAATGCGTATGATCTCTTGGTGTGTGTTTTGCAGCCAAGGCATATCCCCAAGATCTCTTACAAATGGGTGGTCAGACCTAATATCTGAATGGGGCTCCTATTCCAAATGATGTGAGGTCTAATTGGGAATTTATATCGGGGATACATCTTGTATGTTGGTGGTTTATAGTACCATGAACAAGAAGATAGTTAAAACCTGCTAAATGAGAAAGGTACAAGGCATATAAAGAATAGTGGTATAAAATGTTGTCGTTGGAGAAGATGTTATTGTAAGGAAAGTGTAGAGGATTAGAAGCAAGAAAGGTAGAAAAAAGAGAAGATCAACTAAGCTAAGAATACATATTCATATTTTTTATCAAAGGATTGAAGTTTTCTTCAAATAGGTTCCTAAAAAATCACGAAGTTGGTTCTTGTGAACAATAAGAGCTAGTGCTTCTAGTAAGTGGGTGCTTGCAAAGAAAAAGTGAGGGTGGATCCTCATGTACATTATGCCTATATAAAATTATGTAAACATGTGTTCGTGCTTGCATTTACAACAAAACAAAAAGATTTGTGGTTTTTTCCCTTTATGGGTTTCCACGTATCTATAGTGTCTATATTGTTGGGTTGTGTTATTCTTTCCATGACTAGTTCTTATAGGGAGCTATAAGGATAGACTGTGACAACCAAAGTGCAATTTTCTTGGCAAAGAACCATGCTTATCATTCAAAGACAAAGCACATTGATGTTCAGTATCACTTTGTGAGGGATATGGTAGAAGACAAAAAGGTGTTGCTGGTAAAGGTGGACACTTTGAAGAATACTGCAGATGCATTGAAAAAATCTGTGAGCTCTGAGAAGTTCTCTTGGTGTAGAGAAACAATGGGTGTTGCAGGGCTGGATAAATGACTAAGCTCTCTTGTGGCCCCCTGTGGAAAAAAACAACAAGTGGGAGAATGTTGGGTTGTGTTATTTCTTTCCACGACTAGCCCACATAGTCAACCAGGGGGTCAGAGGGGGGGGCAAACCCCCCCCTTCGTTGTTTGCTAATTGCGCAGCGGGGGGGTCATAAGGGGGGTTTGAGGAGGCCGGGTAGCCCCCTCTATGAGGTCTGGGGCAGCGCCCATGGGAAATTTTTTTTGGACCCTATATTAGGTTGGGCAGACCTACCTATGGTTTTGTGCATGATTTTCGCACATGGTTTTGGACGCGATGCTTTTCGGTCCATGGTGTTACTTATGTGTGTGTTGTTGATAGTATTTATTTGTGTTGATTTCATGGTTAATTACTGAACAATTAATTAATTCTCCTCATTATTAAATAAATTGGCCAAAAATTGCTAAAGTCATAAAATATTGATTCACCCCCTGCCGCCCCCACCCCGCTCGCCCAAGGTTATCCTAGTTTCTAAAAAACACTAACATATTCAATGTTGTTATCAATTGCATGATCAATACATTGTTGATTCCCAACATGGTATTTGAGAAATCATGCTTAAAACACTCTCAAGATATATACAAGAGAATATATGGGAATGCTATCCAGTGTTTAAATCCCAATAAGGTCCTCTACTTCCCCTTTTACATTCTTCACTTGTAAGCACTTATGGTGGGTGATGAATAAAAAATGCCTTGTAGAAAATAAAGATTAAAAAATTCCTTAGATTATAATCAACGTTTCTTTTTATATTTGTATGAGTTTTATAAATCCTTGGGTTTTGTAGGGAAACTTAAATTACAATCAACTATCTTGAAGCTATGAAACCCAAGTTAGAAAGTGAATTAAGTATTTGTCAGGAATTTCTCATATTTTTGTTGTATTTTATGTGTGTAAAACAACACTAACTATAACTTTATGAACAACTTGAGTGGTTGAGGTCTTTGAGCTTCATGTAAGCATATCAATATTGATCCCTCGAGCTTGATACCTTTGTTGCAATGCCTCATTCCATCTCTCTATTGGGTTAGATATTGTATTCAATATTAGTAGGTTTACATTAGGTAATATATGGAATATACAATGATGTGAACCAGGATTTCTTGGAAAAAATAAAACACAAACTATAACTAGAAATTTTAATAAATAGAAGGATGAATATAAATAAAAAATATTAAGTGTATTCAAGACATCGATTATGATTGAATGTTAAATTGTAATATAAAAATAAGTGAAATAATGGAAATGAACATAATCATAAAAGATCAAGGATATGATGATTGTATGACCCAAATACTCCAATATTGTTATTATAGAATGATAATACTTAGTTTACATCTAGATATTGTCACAATATTAACAATGCTTGCTAAAATTGAGTCTAAATAACTTGGTCTTGCCTTGGCATTTATAACACTATAAAAGGACAAAATAGAAACTGAAAACTACAAGGGGAAAAGAAAACATTATTTGACGCCAAAGGGAAATTAAAAAAACATTTTGACCAATTAGATATGAATAAATTTATAGTTGAAAACTAATTGTAGCATTTAAAACTCAATATATCTCAATTTAAAAAGAGAAATATCTCACCCATACAATACTTAACTCTTTGGAATGTACTCATAGGTTTATATGTCATTTGTAGACGCTCGAGAATGAAAATAATGGAAGTGGATATGGGAAAAATCACATGAAAATAAATAGATATTTTACATATCTTGTGCTTATATATTTTGTTTCTCTCTTTTCATTTATAGGGCTAAAGACAAAATAACAATTATCAAATGTTCTTAAGAAAATAATAAATAAATAAAACATAGGTTTCTTTTTAAACTAAAAAAATTCAAATAAATTATATAACAAAATACAAAGTTCATGACTTAAAAAAACTCAAATGAGGGGGACTCACTAATAAAAAACACCTTAAAATACCACAATCTACAACAAAATAACTCTTCAAGGTGCACCCACCTTGTAACTCATAGGTCAAAAACCAACAATCATCCTAATGCCCAAGTCTTTTCTTTTTGCATACCTCTTTTAATAAACATGGTTATTTTTAAAAAAGAACTAGGAAATATATATTACTAAAAATGGTTGTAGCAAGAGCTTACAATGGAGGTCTACAAAATTGTGTTTCTACCAGAGAAGTGTGTTTCAAAAGTCCTATTATGTTAATGTTGATATTTTTATCTTCTAGCATTTACAAATACAACATTATACATAGCTTCCTAGATGTAAAGAGACATGGAAGACATCGAAAACCTTAACCATTATGCAAAACATATTTGGTTGTGCATCAAAGATAGGGCATATCACCCACTATGACGTTTGTTTCTCTAGTTTCTTCCTTTATCCTAATTAGCAAAGGTTAGATTAGGGTATGCAACTGTTGGGGGAAACGTTGTGAGCTTTCCTTTGGAATTCATTGATGTTGTTGGTGATCTATTGAAGAATTAATGGATGGAGAGTTATATTGAAAATATGTGGTAGGACACTATTGATGTTAACAAAGTGTCCTAACTACCAATACGAGGGCATCTAACTATTTTTTTAAATCTATATTCCCATAATTATTTCAACTTTGTAATTGTTGTTTGTGTCTTGTTGGCCAAATATTTCAAGGAATTACAGGAAGGAAATATATAGATCATGAATGGAATTCTCATGCTTCTATGGATATTGGTGACTTTCATGTATCTCCTTATAGTCCATGTGACGAGGTTGGGGAGTGAGAATTCTAGGTGTATGCAATTCAGGGCGAGGAGGAAAGATTCAAATTTTTGGGGAAAAATAAGTGATAGATTGAACCCAAAAAGTCTCACTCCTATTTTCCCATGCTCCAACCCAAAATCCAAATGATAATTAGGAGCATCCAACTCAATGGTAGAGAATAAAGTTGAAAATCCCAATTTAAAGCATTGTTTGATACTTGAAAATTGATTGTTCCTACGAAAGGACGAGAGTGGCAGTTTTCCCATTACTAGAACAAAAGGCCAAGAAAATAGAAATATTACCTCCTTCTAAAGAAAGGAAGAGATATTTGAGACTAGGAAGTGCACATTTGAACCAAAAAGAAAAGGCTTGGGAGATAAAAGCTATAATTCCTATTATGTTATCACCATAGATCCTAATAGAACCAAACGATTTGAACTCGTGACTAATGAGTTGAGTATGGTCTACGTAACCCATTATGATGTTAGAAAATGAGTGATGAGTACTCATTAGAGTCTATGGGATGTATATTATAGTGTTTTAGTTGCGGTGAGCCTTATTAAAGGTGTCCTTGCTACATGGGTATTGAATGCCATGCAAATCATTTAGTATTGAAATGATGTGCAGTCTTGTGGAGGAAGTGTAGTGTTATGAAATGTGTTGGATATAAGTAATGTTTTTAATAATCCAAGTCAAATAATTTTTTCTAGTGGGCAGATTGGTTCAATGATCCACCATTAAATTATTTTCCCTTATAACTTGAAACTATTGCATCTTGTCAAATGTTTGGTGAGAATGCTTGTTTACTTCTAGAATAAAATCTAAATGAATAGTAAATAGAGACAAATCCATGTGAATATGATTGATGTTTATGCTAGAATCTCTTATCACAATGAGGTTAGAGATATCCATTCCTTTGGCTATGTTTAGGCATTGAAATAGGGCAAAATCTTTTGATGTGTTGTTGGTCATGACAAATATGCTCCATGCATAAGAATATGCAATTTTCCATCTTGGGATGTAGATATCCATTGTTATACCTACCACCTTGGGATTCCATTTTAGAGATCCATCGAAGAATAACATGTTTGAATGTTGTTTCCTCTACTAGACTTGAATCTCCTATGGTGTCATTTGTATCTACCATTTGAATTTCTATGAGATAGATCTTGTTGTAACATGAATTGGGGGTGGGGGGTGGGGATCTAGATTAAAGTGATTACACCTAATATACTACTATTTTTAAGACTTTATTTCTATAATGTTCTACTAAGAGGGATTTGGCTCTATTTTCCCGTTGTTTAGGGATCAATAATTGTTGTTGAAACATGAATTTTTTTTAGCGGACCGTACTTTCAAAATGATTTTTTGATCTAGATTAAAGTGATTACACCTAATATACTACTATTTTTAAGACTTTATTTCTATAATGTTCTACTAAGAGGGATTTGGCTCTATTTTCCCCTTGTTTAGGGATCAATACTTGTTGTTGAAACATGGATTTTTTTTAGTAGATCGTACTTTCAAAATGATTTTTTTTGGAAAAGTTAGCTAGAGGTGCTTCAATATTGGTTTATTTTTAAAATACCTCATATATAAGTTTCCCCATTGATCAAAGATACTTCTCCAATTTGTTGGCATGCAAAGTCTCTGTTATATTCCTTTAACCGTGCTTCTCCATACCTTTTTCTTGTATCCCCAACTCTATTGATTTGAAATGGATTTTCTTGGCAAGGCACATCCTATAAGGGAGTCTTCAAGATGACTAATGGGTTGAATGAGTTGGGTGGAAAATTGTCAAAAAATGGTAGCCTATCCATAGTATTTAAGGATATAAAGTACATATGATATGTAGTGTGTTTTTCCCTTGTTTCATCAACCAAATTTGGAGTGGAAGGAGAGTTTGATTGAGAACCAACATTTACTCACCCATTATGTTGTCTTGCCAAATATTTATGTTTCTTCCATTTCAAAGGATCTAGGTAAACTTTGGTAGAAGGATGGGATGAATTGCTTTGAGTAATTTCCATATAGGGGATCCCTATTTTTCAACTAGATGGTTATCAAGGAATTGCTTCCATTACCCTTCCAAGTACTTGTTTATGTAAAATTTTCTTCCAGTAGTCATATTTACCAATGGCTAATCACCAAAGTAATATTTCCCCTAGTGGAGAGTCCTTTATGCCTAGCCTTGAATTAGATTTAGTTTCTCTAATATTTCCCCTAATGAAGAGTCCTTTATGCCTAGTCTTCCATTAGATTTAGTTTTTCATAGTGCTTGAGAGAGTTATTGTTTAACTCCTAGAGGGGTGAGAAAATCACGAAATTAAAAAATAGGTAATAGAGATAGAATTGATTTGAGCATAACTAGTCTTACCACCGAGTTTAATTATTGAGCCACCCACTAAGTGAATTTAGCCTTGAATTTTGCTTATAATATTATTCCAATGGAGAAAAGATGATGAGTGCAAGCATAGGTATTCCAATATATTTAAAGGATTTCTAGTCTTTGTTGAATGGAAAAGAGAACGTCCTTTACATGTAACTCAATGTGAGATTTTTGATGTTCCGAGCATTAATATGGTACTTATCATGATTTTGAGACCACCAAAGATTTTCAAACACAGATCCAATACTTTGTTTTAATCTTGAAGCCATGATAGTAGAAGTACCCCCTAGAAGAAGGGTATCATTGGAAAATTGATAATGGTTGATGCTCTTAACCACCCTCACTACAGTGATACCTAGAATATGGGCATATCCACATTCAAATTCCAATTATACTTGATGATTCTACCATAATTATGTAGATAATGGGGGAGAGGAGTCATCCTTGCTTGAGGCCTCTACTTGCAACAAAGAAGGATGTTTCTTTCCCATTAACTGGAGGGTTAATCCATGGGTTGGTAATACAAGATTCAATTGTGTGAATAAAGGAAGAAAATAAACCAAATTTTCCCATCACATCAAAAATAAAATAATGAATTACATGATCAAAAGAATTATCCATATCTAACTTAATAGTCATTCCTTTTTTCCTTTTAGACATTACCATAATGAATGAATTCTTGTAGAATTATGATGTTGTCTACTATATGCATTATAGCCATGAATTCTTCTTGATTCTCTGATGTCAGTATGGGTAGGATTGATTTTATCTCATTTGCCATTATTTTTTTACATAATCATATATGAAAAATTTCATAGAGATATAAGTTTTAAACTTGAAAAGGAGTAAGGATTGGATACCTTTAGAATTAAATCTAAAAATGTTGAGTTGGTGACACCCTCCATTCTAAGGGATTTTTGGACATACTTGAGTATCTTTAACAAATCAAAATTGATGGTGTGTCAGTAGGAGTGATAGAAATGAATTAGAAAGCTACAAGGTCCGAGAGATTTATCTAAATAAAGATCCCATATAACCTTCACCACTTTCTTGTTTATTGGTTTGGATGAGATTCTCATTATCATCTTGAGTGATTAAGTTTGGAACATTTTCTAGCATTTTTGTATTTACTAACACCTCTCCCTATTTTTCTATATATAGGTCTGAAAAATGGGAAAATTACACTCCTTTAATCCCCTCAAAGGAGTGAAAAATGTCTCCAATGACTGTCTTGATTTATTTGACATTGTTTTTCCATATGTAGTCCCTCGCTTATGAAAAAAGTTATGCTATGATCTCTTGTTCCTAACCAGAGGCTCCTATATTTGAATCACTAAATGGCCTCCTCATTCCATAGGGAATTTTGATATGCTAAAAAATCCTTCTACTATTCCAAGGGGAGTCAGTGCATGCATTGTTTTGATTGGAATATTATAAGAGCTTCTAAGGGTTGCGAACATTCTATTTTTTCCACACAATTATTATTCATATACACATTTACAATATATATGGTATTTTTCATATATAAATGAAAGATACCTATCAAAACCCAATGTTAGGTATGATAGCAAGATGAAAGTTGAAAATATGATTTGTTCCACTTAATACAAATGCATCCTAAACAACCCTATAAATTGACCACCTATCTTTCACTTACAAGCTAATTCTTATTGTAGACTTCTAGGGCTTCTTCTACCTTGAGTTTAGTTTCATGTAGTAGAAGAACCACATGCCTATGTAGTTTTATCAAATCCTTCATTAGTTCCATCTTATTTATATTTCCTAGTTCCCTACAATTATAAGAAATTATTTTCATAATTTCTTATTAGGTTTGTGGGATCCCCCAATAGGGAGTTTCATTTCACCTTTACCTTTTGAATATATTATTACCTCAGTAAAGCTAAAATTGTCTAGGTTGATTTGTTTTCTTAAATATTTTTCTTGATCAACTTGTTTTTCTTGCCTCTCCCTAGAGGGATTCCTTCCTCTCTTTTTACTAGGTTTTCCCTAGTCACTGCATTTGATTTATAAAATTCAAGGCTTCAATGATCATATTGTTGGGTTTCCATACTAGATGAGTATAAAATCCAAGATGGGGAATGATCCATCACTTCTTCATGATTATAAATGATAATTCCTTAGGTTTCCTAAGGTTATGAATTAATTTTTCATGCTAGAGTTGGAATATCTAAATGGATTCCATGGCCCATAGAGGGTGAGATGATCATTATTGGAAAATTTTCTTCTTAAAGAAGGATATCATACATGTTTTTAGAGGGGCTATAATCCATGTTTATAGAGGGGATAATATGCTTATGATGCCCTACTCTCTTGGGATGATATTGGTTTTTTTGAAATGGTTTTTCCTTATATCTTGATTGTCTTGTTGGATCTTATTCTTTCCTTGTTTCATTGGGATTTGATAGGGTTGTCTGAGAAGGTCTCTTATGTGGCTAGGAGGAGGAATTTTTCTATTGATTTCCACCTTGATTCTTTTTTGTTGTTTTCCATTTCTCTTCTTGGTCATGGGTTCTTGTTCCATTAAAGTAGACCTGGGGTGGATTTGATCAAAGTGCTCAAATTGATGACATTTATGGCATTTGAATGAAATTTTCTCATATTTGATTTTTTGGATATGTTTCCAATTTTTAATGCTTAACTCAATGGCTTCCAACAAGCCTTTTTCCAAATATAATTCTTTGTAGAGATGAGCATTAGAAAAAAATTGATCATTTGGTATTACACATTCTATGTATTTTTTGAGAACACTTCCTATTGAACTCATAATTATGTCATTCAAATGGTGTAAGGGGAGGTGAGGAACTCATACCAGAACTATTGAAGGTATATATATCATTCTTTGGGTTGAAACCAGAGATCCATTGGTTTAGTTAAATCCCTTTGGTAGCATATAAATAAGATTCATTACTAAAATTAGGATCCCCATGTTCCTTTGCTTCAAACATGAAAGCATAAAACCTATAGCCACAAAAGAAATGAGTCATTTTACTTTTGATGAAGGGTTCCTAGATTTTTTTAGACCAGGAGGTAACTCCTCAAATCAAAACTCATTTTATTGATTCAGGTTGTTCATTATTATATACAAGAGGGAGTGATTGTTCGGTTCAGCTCCCGATGACTCTCTATCTTCTCTATTATTTATTTACATTAAT
>APFE031339479.1:8060-28009 GCA_000404065.3 Pinus taeda | reverse complement strand
CCACCACCTCCACCTCCTCCTCCTCCTACAACTTCTCCACATCCACCACCAACACCACCACGTCCACCTATATATAAAAATATATAAATGATAATATAACAAATAATATGTATAAAAAATTGCAATATAAATAAGTAATTATGAGAACAACGTTGTAATTAATAAAATTTAATCTAGTTTTCTAGTTTAAGTCAACTATTATTTTCAGAATTTCGCTAACAAAGTTATGACAAAGGTAATAAAAATTATGTGTGGTCACTTATTCTTTTCAATATTAAATTTGTTAGAGTGGTGAAAATCAAAAGTGAGCACCGAATAATAGAAGTGTAGTATAGTTTAACACAACAACATTTCCATTTTTTATTTGAAAAAAAAAATGGTTATTTTTCACATATTCATATTTCTACATATTTATATTTTAAAAGTATTAAGAATATATTTTATATTTAAAAACAATTTAGATGTTTTAAATTTATTTTTTATTTTAAATTTCAAAAATATATAATCTAACCCAAGTTCCAATTCCAATTAAAAAAAAAATTGTGTCTATTTTCAAATAGAGTTGAAATATCAGACATCAAAGTGTATCACCCACCCAAGAAACATTTCCACTCTGTCATTTGGCAAACCCGGAAAGAGGTGAATGTTTGCATGAATTTCTATGAAGTCAAATTCGTAATCTCGTTTTTTATATCATAATTTTTGGGCTACGAGTATATATGATTGATGTGTGAGTAATCACAAAAATTGAATTTCTATGAAGTCAAATTCGTAATCTCGTTTTTTGTATCATAATTTTTGGGGTACCAGTATATATGATTGATGTCTTAGTAATCACAAAAATTCAGTTCAAAGAATTGGGCCGATATAGTAACTGAGGACGAATCTTGATGAAAAAGTGTTCAAACATTTCGATGTGCGAACAAAATTACAACCCGAAAAATATCAATAAATATTCGCATAGTTGCAGAAAAAATAATTTTAAACCAGTGCTCGTGCAAACAAAATTATCCATAAACGATATCCATAGTTGCAGATTTTTTTTTTAAACAACACTTTAAAACAATGATTGTGCCAATGAAATTATCCATAAACTCTATCCATGGTTGCAAAACAAAATTATAAACCATATTTTAAAACAAGGCTCGAAAAAGAGGCACGACTTCAAATGTGAAAACAAAATTATCCATAAAGAATATCCATAGTTGCATGAAAAAATTATAGACCGAACTTTAAAACAAAGATCAAAAAAGAAAACGCATGGCTCAATAATGTTAACATAATTCGAATTGACAAAAATGCTTACCTCCAGCGTGATTGGAAGTATTGTTATGAAGTGGTAGGTGCGTTGCGCCTCGATCCAACACGACCTTCAAAGAGCTTCAGTCTGACGTTCTTCCATCAAAAATACAGATCGAACACACAAACTTCATATACTCAGTCTGACGCTCTCTCAACAAAGATACAGATCGAACAAACGATATTTATATACTCAGTCTCACACTCTCCCAAACAAAGATACAGATCGAACACACGACCTTCAAAAATATTCATTCTCACGCTCTTGCTTCAAAGATATCTGTCACGCCCCCAACTCTTTTTTTCTTAAGTTGAGCGGGTGCGGCACCGCCTAAACAACTCACCGTTTCTATGGTTAAGTGTTTTACGAACTACGACTTCACTTTCATTAAACTTCACTTGTTAAATTATAATGTGCGGAATAACATCATAATATCATGATAATCATAATCAAGAACAACAACAATACATATAATAAAATTGTTTAATTATGATAAAGAGATTTTACAATATGACCGGGAGACAAGCTCGACCGACATTTACAACTGGGCGGGCACCCGCCCGTGCAAGAGTGCACGGCGGTCTGCCCGAACCGCAACCAAAACCCAAGAGTGTCCACCGGAGGGCGCGTCGTGCCAACCGCGCATTCCCAACTCTGAGCTCCGAGCGTTCACCGTATGGGCGCACCGTGCCAACCGCGCATGCCCAACACCAAACTCCACCAACGCTACGCGTTTACCTCTACCCACGGGAGGGCGGGTCGTCACGCCTTCACCCGGTCGTTCACCCGACGGGCGGGCGGCGTTCACCCGCGCCCGCGTTCGGCTCTACCCGTGCGCTGTCGTTCGGTTCGTCACACCACACCTTGCCTTGCCCAGCGCTGCGGGCGCATTCCGTGCGGCCTACGGTAATCACCGTTCCCCCTTCTTCGCACTAAGACTGTGCACTTTAGAGCTGCGATGATTTTCCTTGACCGAATGTGATGTCTCCTCCATTGTTCGTTCGCTTTTTTTATATGCGTTGTAGGCGGGGGCTGTCACCCAACCGACCTCCACAACTCATCGCCCACGCTACCCGATTGCTGCCTTCGCACATGGTTGGCCCGCCCTCCGTGCGGGGCCGCCCCACAAACGTGCTCCACACCCAATCGCTACGTCCGTCGGCTCGCCCATGAGTCACCATCGTCCCATGGTATAAACATATGAACGCCTCCCCTTATCCGCGTGTCCATCCAACGCGTGTGCATAAGTGGCGTTTCTCTGATACTTAGCCGATTTCTTCATCGTGCAGAGGGCGCGCGCCCGGGCCGCAACGCTAGGGCGCTACATCCTCCCCCACTGGAAATCATTGAAGCCCTTGACAATCCTGCACACCTAAGTACTCTCCGCTCAAATCTCGAAATCTTCCTCTTTAATCTCCAAAGTGAGTCCTCTGATTCCCAACTCTCCTCTTCCGCTGCTCCCTTCTATATGACAAGGTACTCCTGTTTTTGGTGGCAACCAATACCTGTAGTCCGATAACTCAGTATCTTCTCCAACTCCAAGCCTGGTTTGTCAACTATCCCAGCTGGTACTCTTGGCGCTTCAGCTCTCTCTGGATGGTCTGAATCAAGCCTGCATCTCTTCAACTGACTCACATGAAAAACTGGATGTTTCATTTGCATATGGTGCGGAAGCTCCAACTTATAAGAAACCTCCCCCACTCGCTTCTCCACACGAAATGGTCCCTCATAGTTCTGTGTCAGTTTGGCGACTGTCCCCTTGGCTGGCTGAAACTGCTCCCTGGTAATCCTGAGAAACACCATATCTCCCACACTGAACTGCACATCCCGTCTTCCCCGATCAGTATTCTTCTTCATTCTCCTTACAGCATCTTGCAAGCGCAACCACCCCAACTCCAAGGTCTCCTCCCAAGCCTTCATGAACTTCCTCGCATGAGGACTCCTCATACGACCTGTAATCTCAATGGTGTGGGGAGCAACCGGCATCTGTCCATTCACCAACTCAAATGGACTGTACCGCGTCGCGGAACTCTTTTGAATATTGTAGCTAAAATAAGCAATATCCAAGAGTTCAGGCCAATTCTTCTTATCAGCCATGACATAATGTCTCAAGTAGTCCTTCAGCAATGCGTTGATACCCTCGATCTGCCCATCTGTCTGCGGATGGTAACTCGAACTCATCAGCAACTCTGTCCCAACTAACTTGAACAATGTCATCCAAAATCTCCCTATAAACCGTGTATCTCTCTCACACACAATACTCAACGGCATCCCCCAATACATCACCACGTTCTTAAAGAACAGCTCGGCAGTACGCTCAGCTCCACATGGTACCTTTGTCGGAACAAAGACAGCATACTTGGAAAAACGATCGACAACGACCATAATCCCATTATACCCCTGAACCTGTGGTAGTGAGACAATGAAGTCCACAGAGACACTCATCCATGGCCTCTCTGGAATAGGTAAAGGCTGCAACAGTCCTCCTTGCCTCTGATTGTCCGATTTGTCCTGCTGACAAATGATGCATGTGTGCACATACTCCTCCATCTCCTCCCGCATCTTCTCCCAAAAGAACCCTCTCTCCAACAATGCCAAAGAACGACGTTGCCCTGGGTGGCCAGCCCATGGAGAATCGTGGCACTCCTTCAAGAGGTGCCTCCTAAGACCAGATGTCTTTGGAACATAGAGTCGGCTCCCAAAGAACAAGTAATCGTCTCATAGAAAGAACCTGCGTGTCTTTCCCTGCTTTATCTGCTTCACTATATTCTGCGCTAAAGTATCGGTCTCCACACTTTCCTTCATTTTGTTTTGCATCTCTTCCGACATCTGAATCCGACTCCTACTCCTTGCTACCCAGTCTTCTCCCTCCAATGGTGCAAGCTGTCCCTTTCTACTAAGGGCATCTGCTAACGCATTGTGTCTACCCGGTCTATACTCAATAGACATGTCGAACTCTGCCAAGAAGTCCCGCCAATGAGCTTGCTTTGCAGAAAGCTTCGGTTGTTATGCAAAATAACTTGCTGCAACATTGTCAGTCTTGACAACAAAAGGCTTCCCAATCAAGTAGTGCCTCCATATATGAAGACAATGGATGAGCGCAGTCATCTCCTTCTCATGAACTGGATACCTTCACTCTCTATCTTGCAACTTCCGACTCTCATAGGCCACCAGATGCCCATCCTGCATAAGAACTCCTCCTATGGCAAAATATGAAGCATCAGTGTGCACCTCGAACGGTCTCCCGAAGTCAGGTAACTTCAGTATCGGTGTTGTAGCCATCCTTCTCTTCAACTCATCAAATGCCTTTTGACATTTCTCCATCCAACACCACTTCTTATCCTTTTTCAGTAGGTCTGTCAGTGACGATGTTACCTTGGAGTAACCTTCTACGAACTTCCATTGGTAGTTGGTCATGCCCAAGAACGCGCTCATATCATGGACATTCCTCGGTTCAACCCAGTCCTCGATGGCCTTCACCCTGCTCAGCTCCATCTGTATGTACCCCTGTCCAATGATGTGCCCAAGGAACGGTATCTCAGTCTGAGCAAACACACACTTAGACTTTTTCAAGAACAACTGATTCTCCCTCATTGCCTCGAAAAACATCGCCAAGTGCTTCTTATAATTCTCCATGTTATCACTGTAAACCACTATATCATCCAGGTATACCACCACGAACGAGTCCAAGTACGGTCGTAGGACATCATTAATCAAAGTGAAAAATGTCGCAGGAGCGTTGCACAACCCAAACGGCATAACAAGGAACTCAAAGCTACCATACCTTGTTACAATTGTGGTCTTCTTCTCATCTCCTTCGGCAATCCGCACCTGATAGTAATCATGCCTCAAGTCTAGCTTGGAAAACACTCGAGCCTTCGCAAGCTTGTCGAAGCAATCAACAGCCAATGGCAAAGGATACTTGTTTCTCACCGTCTGCTTGTTCAATGCACGGTAGTCACACCACATCCTTAGCTCATTGTTATCCTTCTTTCGCTGGAATAATACCGAAGCTCCATATGGGGACCTTGAAGGTCTAATGAAACCTACATCAGCTAACTCCTTTAGCTGTCATTTCAATTCCTCCAACTCAGGCCCTGATAATCGATAAGGTGCTTTAGTCGGGGGTTCCTTCCCTGGTTCAAGCTCAATGCTATGGTCCACCACACGCCTTGGTGGAAGCTTCTTTCGAATCTCATCAGGCATCAAATCTACATATTCGGCAAGCACATCAGAAATCTCAGCTGAAATAGGCGTCCCCACTTCATCACCGTCGAATCCTTTGAACATCACCTCATATGTCTCCACGTCTGATTCCTTCATGGCTCTCTCCAAACTTAGTGTAGAAACATGCTGCACATTGACTTCCCTCCTTTGCTTATATGTGGGCAAAGTCCAAGTTCGTGTCTGTACAACCAGCACCACCTCATCACAGAAGGGGACAACAATAGCCTTGTTGCCCTTCAAGAAATCCTGTCCAAGTATTACGTCGAAGTCGTTCATCTCCATCACCGTGAAGTCCAACTGACCCGTCCAGTCTCCTATCTGCACCGGCACTTCGTGTGCCAAACCCGTCACCTTGGCCTTAGAGTTTATTGCCTTGACCTCCATGTTGGATGGAAGGATCGTCAGTTCGACATCTCTAGCCAACCATGTCGTCATGAAATTATGGGTGGCCCCTGTGTCCACAAGAGCTTGAGTGGTATTTCCACGGACCATCAAGTCTACGAAACCCAAACTGTTCATCCATGATTTCTCCATAACCTGCATACATTTCCGCTCTCGTCGCTTATCATCAAGCCTCTTCAACCCTGAATCAGCTTCAACCTTTCGTGAACCTGCTCTTGTACCACCTGTCACGCCCCCAACTCTTTTTTTCTTAAGTTGAGCAGGTGCGGCACCGCCTAAACGACTCACCGTTTCCATGGTTAAGTGTTTTATGAACTACGCCTTCACTTTCATTAAAATTCAATTGTTAAATTATAATGTGCGGAATAACATCATAATATCATGATAAACATAATCAAGAACAACAACAATACATATAATAAAATTCTTTTATTATGATAAAGAGATTTTACAATATGACCGGGAGACAAGCTCGACCGGCGTTTACAACTGGGTGGGCCCCCGCCCGTGCAAGAGCGCACGGTGGTCTACCCGAACTGCAACCAAAACCCAAGACTGTCCACCGTAGGGCGCTCTGTGCCAACCGCGCATGCCCAACTCCGACCTCCGAGCGTTCACAATATGGGCGCACCGTGCCAACCACGCGCGCGCAACACCAAACTCCGCCAATGCTATGCGTTCACCTCTACCCACGGGTGGGCGGGTCGCCACGCCTTCACCCAGTCGTTCACCTGACGGGCGGGCGACGTTCACCCGCGCCCGCGTTCGGCTCTGCCCGCGCGCTGTCGTTTGGTTCGTCACACCACACCTTGCCTTGCCAGGCGCTGCGGGCGCATTACGTGCGGCCTGCGGTAATCACCGTTCCCCCTTCTTTGCATTAAGACTGTGCACTTTAGAGCTGCGATGATATGCCTTGACCGAATGCGATGTCTCCTCCATCGTTCGTTCGCTATTTTTATATGTGTTGTAGGAGGGGGCTCTCACCCGGCCAACCTCCACAACTCGTCGCCAACGCTACCCGATTGCTGCCTTCGCACATGGTCGGCCCGCCCTCCGTGCAGGACCGCCCCACAAACGTGCTCCACACCCAATCGCTACGTCCATCGGCTCGCCCATGAGTCGCCATTGTCCCATGGCATAAACATATGAACGCCTCCCCTTATCCACGCGTCCATCCAACGCGTGCGCATAAGTGGTGTTTCTCCGGTACTTAGCCGATTTCTTCATCGTGTGGAGGGCGCGCGCCCGGGCCGCAATGTTAGCACGCTACAATACTGATTGAACGTGCGACCATCATATCTCACGCTCTCCCAACAAACATACAGAGGCAACAATATTGGCGTTATCAAGGAAAACACTAATTCAAAACGGCTATGAAGGAAACGGTTCTATTCAAGAAGACAACGGTTCTAATTCAAGAAGACAGCCCATAAAGGCAAAAATTACCTAAATTTAGAAAGCAAAGCAGAATATAGCAAAAAGTAATCTAACTTTAAAAAGAGAATATTAATTACGTTGGGTTCAAAAAAGCGAATCATTAAATTGAAAAAATACAAAGAAAAATAATTAGGTAAAATAAAATATTAAAAAGTTAAATTTAAAAGACTTCTCACTTAAAAGATTGGAATTTTCAGAGTCAGAAAGACCAAACCATTGATGGCCAAGTTAAATATTAAAATAGGCAGTTTGAAAGATTCACTATTTAATTTCTTATGTAGTAAAAAAAGAAAATTTCAAAGTTAGAAATGTAATGGTAAAATTTAAAACTTAAATTGTAAATTGGTTTCTTCAAAGTGCACAAAATATTCAAAAAATTAATGAAATGTCAATCTTTATCTCAGTGATTCACATTATCTGACCTAGTTTAAATTCACACAATTACCAAAAAGCGTTGAGAGTAATTATACATAATTTTTTTTATTAAAATTCATATGGCTTAATAACATTTTTCACAAATAAATTTTTAACTAATAAATAAAATCATATAGATTAATAATAATCTTCACTAAAGTTATATGGATTAATAATCCTCTTCATTATTAATTAAGAAATAATTAATTTACGTTTTTAAAATAATTTTACGTTTGAAAATTTGGATCATAAATATATAAATAAAATATTTATTTCAAATTTTGAGATAACTTATTTTTTTCAATATTTCTAAGAGCCTTGCAAAACTATAGGAGTATCAAATACCTAACTACTAAATCACCAATTTTTTTTTTTTAGTACAACCAATTAGTTATTGGAAAAAAACAATGAGGGAAATCATAAGGAAACACACACATTGCTTTTACCAATAATATTTTGATCTATAAAAATATATATATTAATATATGTGTCAGTAAATTCACTAATTATAATGAATTTATTATTAGATATTTCTATATATTGCAATATATATTCACCTACAAAATTGTTCCCCTTATTGAATATAACATTTAATCACTCTAACCACTATAATATTTGATACAATATGTGCCCCTTAAGAAAAACCATTATGAATGTCAAAACACTAATATTACCCATAATGGCTAGTTTACTGTTATCCCTCATACTCTTAGATAATTACAAACTCTTCCATAATGCAACCTCTAAACATTATTACTATTAAAAAACAATGACACTTGATATTTCTTAAGTGACTAACTCTAAAATTAAATAAAACATAGTGCATTGTGATCTTTAAAACACAATAATTTCTAGAAACTATGACCCCTAGTACACATGACCATCATGACATTATAATTCTTGAAATTTTACAACACACAACAATTTAATCTCTAACACATTAACTATAAAATTAAAACTATAGATTTTATGTACTGAAAGTGGTATAACATAGTGATAAAGTTGAATGAAGTGTAACTCCAAATTCGATCCCATAAAAAAGGAATATAAAAAGTATTCTGTATTTTGGCGATTATATTTTAATTGTCGATATTGACCATAAAATCACATTTCATGAGCCAACATATAGTAATGGCTTTGATTATTGATATTGACCCAAAACGCACTTTTCGTGAGTCAACATATGGTAATGGTCTTGAGGAGATTCTACAATGATTTTGTATATTTTGTAGATTTGTTTAGGTCTTAATGTTGGTGTCTAAAGTTCATTTAAACTATTGTTCCTTCCATCAATTAATATTAATCAAGTATAGATATGTTTTTTTTCTATATTTAGTTATATGTAGTTCAAAATTATAAAATTTCTAAATTTCTAAATTGTGTATTTATATATGGTTTTTTCCTATTTGCACTATTCAATGCAATATGAATAATAAATATTCTTTATTTGGTTCCTATTTATTCATGTTTATATTATTGTGTTAAATATATGTATTGTTAAATTAAGCTTTTGATATCTCAATTTTTCTTTCTTATTTCTAATTTTTTCCTAACGAGAGCGAGTCATTTTGCATGAATAGGGAGAGTCTCTTAACATTAAACTCAATATTTTACAATAAATTGGTTAAATGATCATGACAGGAAAAATATACAACTAGGAAAAACATATTGGTGACATGCTGAATATGAACCAGTATAAATGTGAAAATTTTAATAAGTCCATTTTGTTCCCCTCTTTACTAATTTGGCTAGACATGAAACAAACTTCACTAGTTAGTCATCCAGAAATCTTTAAAAATGTTTCCTACCTCAACACATACAAAAATTGTTTCCTCCCTCATTGTACATTCAATTCTCCCTACAAATAATTGAAGTTTGGTATGTTGACTCTTTAGATGTACATAAACAAGAGATTTTGTATCAGCCTACAATTGACCAAATATATGTGTATATGATGAGTTAATAATCTAACATAATATTCCAAATTCCACCACAAGCTCTAGAAGAACAAGGGGATATACGGTTACTCCTTCTGGATGTTGAACAAGAAGAAGAAAGGGAAGGATAATTATACACAACTATTTAAATTTGACCTCTTAGTACCTGTGACATAATCTCATAACAATATTGCAAGAAAAGGCTCACAGGAGTTGGAAAAGAATAGGGACATAAACATATACAATAAATGTGAATCAAACCTTTCTAGGTATTCAATTAGAACACCCACAAGAAAAATAGAATCTACACTCAATTACATGAAATTTTTTTGAGGATACCCTATAAAGGGTAGAAAAAAGGAGGCCTAGAAAATTAGCACAATTTCTAGAATAATCTATTGGGCGTGACATCTTGTTGTTTCTTGGACATGGAAAATATGTATTCATTGAAAACTAAACAATCAACTCTAGACAAACTCAACATAGAAAGAAGCTCATCATAGGCACGAGAACAAGGATAGTCAACTGAACCCAACAAGAAAAGAAAATTGAATATCGACTTGACTTGTGATTCACCCGATGTTAGTGCAATAAAAATTATAGAAGAAAATGATGGTCAAGATAAAACCTGATCTAAGCAGTCTGATACTAACGAAGCTTCATACAAGCATTCTAGGTTTGATTGCATATTAAGTTGGATAGCAACAATATTATGCTATAAAGAGAACAACACAAAATGGATATTTGGTTGGAATGCTATAACTAGGAAATAGAACAACATAGTATAAACATTCCAATAAGGATTAATGATCCATCTTTTGCACTCCAATAATTATTACATAAGTCGGTCGACCAAAAATTATATATGCCTATAATTATGCTAATCACCATAGTTATAAGTTAATTATTAGGTTGATGGAAGATATCTCAACACCATGGAATATGTTGGAACATTGTAGTAATATTTACATATTTCATAGCTAACTAACATTTTTTTGTTGTGTTTGAAATATGCATTCAATTTCATTTAATTCATAAATAACCACAATATAATTTGTTATAAATTTATAGTTTAGTTAGTTTCTACTATTTTTTTAATCTACTAAATGTGATAGGAATAATGGGTTACCCATTTTGATGGTTATCATTGATTGATAGTAAGAATAGATCTTCCATAGTTATAATTTAACTATTAGGTTGATCGTAGGTATTTAAACCCCAACGAACATGTTGGAATATTCATCCTAATATTGACATATCAATGATAATATTTGTGTCCAATTTAGGTATACTCTACTAATTAAATTATATCAAATTAATTAATTTAAGAAAATGGCATATAAACGCATCATATTGGGAATGTGGTATTTCTAAGCCATGGTAATGTAAGAAGAAATGTTTCCAGTTAAAGGATTTCCATAATAATAGTAGGGTGAATCTACATGGATAAACATACTTTTATATACTATATAACTCCAATAATAATTATAATAATAAAGATATACTTTAGTTAACTTTTATGAATTTTTTAATTTGGTTAATGAAATATATATAATGGGGTTAGGGTTTTGATTCTTATCATACATTCATGGCTATAGAAATTTTCAATCCATTTAATTATATGTTCACAATGGTTATAATAAAACGAATAAATTATACATTCATATTTTTATTATATATGTACAATGACTAATTCCTTAGTTCTCCTTGTGATCAAAATAAGCGATGAAGGTGAAATAAACTTGGACATGCATAAAAAAATTTAATGAAATAAAATAAGAAACTATTGTTTCTTTCACTAAATTGTAATATAATTACATTTATGCATCCTAAATTGTCTTTCATCATTTCATAGAAAAAATATCATGAAATGTGAGGATTTCATCAGTACTATGTCACAAAGGCTCACAACATGAAAACATGAAATGACCCACAACTTTATTCCTTGTTACTTATTACTCATATGTCTTTTTTATTCAACAATGTCTCATTTTATTCTTTCTTTTACTCACTTAATTCTTTTATATATTTTCCACAACTGCACCCTTTTTTTCTTTCTTCTAGAAGGGTTCTATCTAGTAGCATAAATTTAAAGGATGGAAATTTGTTTTAAAGGTTGTAAACCTTGTCTGACATTAGTACTCCCCAATATGCATAATGTAAAATGTTTAATGATATTTTCGTAAAAATATTGAGAGTTTTAATGTTTTTTAAGTTAAAATAATTTTGAAGTAGAAACATTGAGCAAATAAATTTTAAAAAAAATGTCAAAATTGACAACTATTTTTATTTTTTATTTTGAAAAACCATTGAATATTAACCCACTCTAAATATTACCCCCAAAAAATGTATCTACTACGTGGAAAATTATCGGGCTTATTTACATTGGAAAATTGTTTATTCTACTAAGAGCTCATAGACTATCCGTGAATATTATCTCATTTTTCACTCTACTTAGTCATGCTAAAAAAACAAAATAAATGGTATATGAAAGTCAAACAATATTTTCAATAAAGAAATCCAGGCAACTAAGAGATAAATTTTCCTTCTCTATCCCTATAACCACAAATAAACTTTGGTTCCAATACCATGTTTGAAGGTAAATTAAAAAAAAAATGTTTGACAATCTACAAAATTCCAAAAGATATAATCTTCTTGGAAACTAATTCACATATATTTTACTAAAAAATCCTTCCCCTCGAGGCTATTTCAAACTCAATGAAAATTAAAATTGGTACCATGGATTAATGCATACTAAGATATCCGTTTTTATTAGGTTTGAATTTTCGATCATGCATAGCCAAAGTGGTAAATCTATAACCATTTCATGTATCACAAATTTTTTGTGAAAACTAATTTCAGAATATTTTACCAAAAAATGGACTCTTCGGACTATTTCAAACAACTAAAAATTAAAAAAAGTACCATAGGATAATACATACTAAGGTGGATTTTTTTATTACTTGTTTCTTGTTTTGAATTTCCCATCAAGCATAACTCAAGGGTTAAAGATGTAATCATTTATTTTATTTTCAAAGAAAAATTATTTTGTTGATGTTTTGAAGAAAGGGCATAGACTTGTAAGGAAAACAACTCAAAAATTAAAAAGAACCTAAGAGAAGAAAAGAAATGATGCACCTAAGATGAATTCTAAGAACTAATTGTTAAGACAACACAAATACCTTGTAATTAAAAGTATTTGTGAAAAATTCAAATAGATTCTCTTTAACTCGCTCCCAAATTGGATGGTGAAATGATTGAAGAAAAAATGCAAAGGATATACCAAATATGATAGTCTTGTTTTCACAGAATGAGATAACATTTTATCATTATGCTTCAATGCAACACATTAATTATTGAACATGACAACATAATACAATTCCACAAGAATGATTCCAAGTTGCCATGGAAGGGAAATATGTATTCATGGAATAGAAATTTTTGCTACAAGCAATCAACCATCAAAGATAAAAGTTGAACTAGCTTATAACATTATCCAGGAACTTGTGTGAAATTATTGGACATTATACTCTATCTACATAGTAGAAGGTTTGAAATTATTTGTCATTTATCCTGCATAAGTCTTGTACAGTATCAACGTAATAGCATTGCATGCAACGCTATTTGTTACCATGATTTTCTATAAGTGAAATCATTAATTACTGAAAGATGTTTCCTTGGGCTAATAATGTAAATTTTTGTTTGTTTTCATTCAAAATTGCAAAAACCAATTAGCACTTTGAATGAATGAATCCCCTAAAAATGGGGAAAATACTAACAAACAAGACATTTTCACCATCATCCAGCATGTTCATGCATACATAGGACTTTCCATTACCAAAATCATATCTTGTCCACCATATATACCGAAACAAACAATCTCCCTATAACCAACCCACTTGTTTCCTTAACATCAACTCCTAGAGCCTTATAATAGTAGTTTCCATGAATGTTAAATAGATAAATGCAATCAAGCTAAATCAATTGGATTTTAACTTAAGGACTTATAATGTTGACCATGAAATACATACTTTGAGAAAACTATTAAGCACACACCTGAGATCAAATCAAAATGTTTATAGGGAAAGAAATCACAAATTTTAAGAAGCCATATCAAATTGGGACATTAAGAATAGTAGCCATGCAAAAGAGGGAAAGAATTGAAATCTTAGATATTACAAATGTGTTCAAGTATTCTTTAGTGTGCAAATACTGTTAGGAAATAAAGCAAAAGAAAGTGTTTTTCATTGGGTTAACTAAAAATATGGAAGAGTAATTATAGTTGAGAACTGTGAATACTAAATATAATTGATAGAAAATATATAGACTTGTAGTTGACAGAAATTGATTAAAATATTTTCCAACCATCCAAGTGCCTCCTATTACACTAAGTCTACATTAGGGTTCATAAACAATATTCAATTACATTTATAAAATAACTTAGGAAGTTTCTTTCCTAGATAACTAAAATTGACAACAATGCTATTTCAATAATAGATAGAAAACGTTTATGGAAGACACAAAGGGGCAAAAAGCCTCCAAATAATTACAACAACTAGATAGCTTCATATGATGAGTATATAGGTGGAGATAAAATCAAAGCACAATAACTGATTTACGTGACAAAATTTTGGTAGGTTTACCCTATTGATTGTTTAAAATAAGTATAAAACAAAAATGGAAAGAATATGAACTAACTTCTATATCACATGAAATAATAATATGAGTATCATTCTCTAGAAGATCTTTGCTTCTACTATTTGTGACAATGGTTCCAACCTCATTAAATGTACTTTTTACACCATTGTTAAGGCTAATAATCTTTCCCTCAGTTATAGGAGTTGCCCATACTTGTCAAGAAAGCTCAACCGATGATTATACTTCTCTGGAACATATTTTCTTCCACTATTTGTGACAATGGTGCCAACCTCATTAAATGTACTTTTTACACCATTGTTAAGGCCAATAATCTTCCCTCAGTTATAGGAGTTGCCCTTGCTTATCAAGAGAGATCAACCTGTATGGTTATGGAGAAATTCCATCCTTATCTTAAATGTGTTCCTTATCATTGTCAATTATTTCTAACTCTCAGGTTGAAGTGATTGAGAAAAATTTGCATACGAGCACATAAAAAAGATCTCATGGGAGAGTCAATTCCTTTAGGATAAACATGTAAAAGTGCATCTCAAGGTTTCTTATCCCAACAAACGTCAACCTTTGCTAATCAACAGGAATTTCTTCCTTATGTTGAATTTTAGCATTCACATTAGAGCTCATTGACATCTCCATAACGACCTACATATTACTTGGGAGATGAAGGAAAAGCAAATGGGTACGTTCTAGAGAACCGATTAAATTTAATTATGGGTTTTGAGATCTTCATGATTTTTTTTAGTCTTGGTAATGTGAAATATATCATTACGTAAGTGTTTTGTTTACTAGCCATTTCGTTTATATGGCTACACTAATTCCTATCAAGATTGAATACCTTGCCCTCCATTGTAAAGATTTGTTAAGGTGTGGGCACACACATTTTCACTTGCACATTTATCATTTATATGGTTACACTAATTCCTATCGAGATCGAAGACCTTGCCCTTCATTGTAAAGATTCATTTTCTTTTTTTAAAGTATAATTCCTATCAAGATAGAAGACCTTGCCCTTCATTGTAAAGATTGGTTGCCACTTTCAAAAGTGTAACTCCTATTAGGATGGAAGACCTCGCCCTTCATTGTAAGGATTTGCTAATACTTGGGCATACACATTTTCGTTTGTATTTTTATGGTTTATATGGCTACACTAATTCCCCTTCACTGTGAATATTTGTTGTTTTTTAAACTTTTGAAACCTGGTTTTACAAATTTGTCAAGATGCTTTGCAATTTGAAAAAGAAAAGAAAAGAAAATAATATTAATATCCAATAAATTTCATATAACTACTAGATAAAATTAAAAATAAATAACATAATATGGTATGTCTAACAAATGCTCCAATCATCAAGCCTTTTAACACAATGTTTCCAACATCCTAAAAAATAAATAAAACATCAAAATCAAAATTGAATCCACAATACATAATTATGTGAATAAATAAAAAATGGTAAAACCATGAATTGAAGCCCTATTTGTAAGATGTGCGCTTGGAAGGGTATGAAAAAAAAGAAAGCATTAATGAAAATAACAACCAAAAAAACAAAAACAAACTCCACAAAAAAGCATCCACTCAACAGCCTATTTTCAAAAAGGTGATGATTCAATTGAAATTAAAAAAAAAAACACGAACTCTAAAATTGAAGATGAAAAAGGTATATTATCTACTATTCCAGAGGAAGTATAGGTGGTAAAACTCTTGTAGCCGTTGAATGGTGCTACGATTCCCTATATATACATATATTAAGTCTTATCATTTTTCCAGCATCTTCGTCCTCCTCTATCCATATCACGTCTCGTTATGCTTGTGTGTGTTTGGCTGTCTGTGTGGTTTGAGATTGGGTTTGTCAGGTTGAGTTCATGTTTGAGTTAGTCATGGTTGTGTGGGATAGAGGAGAAGGCTGAGGCCGGCAAAGGAAGGGCAGTCTAGCGCAAGGCAGGTGAGTTGCTTAACAGTTTTTTGGGTTATCTTGTTAGGGTAGGGAAGTTGAGTTTCTTAACAGTTTTTTGGGTTCATAGAGATCAATTATCTCTTAGGAATGGTATGGATCAAATTCTATTTAATTTCAGTGTAGTGATTTTGTTCATCTGTACGCTTAGTTGTGACAACTAATTCCATTTCATAACCTTGTATTTTCGTTTGTTCAGGGAAATGAATGAAAATAAGGAAATAGGTGGTTGACGTTGCTATTGTTCAAAACCTACCTCGTAGATCCCAATTATTTGGCTGAAGAGATGAAATCGAATCCCAATTCGAGGTATGTAGAGATGGCCATATATGTGTATGTCTCCTTTGAATTAGTTTAAGGCTCTGCTTCCACCTCAAAAATTTCTAATAGATTTAATTTTTTATTCAATCGGCCACCTCGATAATTTCTATTACATTTTATTTTTCCTTCATCGCTTGAATCGGTCTCTGGCTCTAGCTCCACAAATTTACCCCATCCCTTACGAATTCAACCATCACAGGCCTTTTGAATCACTTCCCATAGCTCTGTGTTTGGGTTTAATCTGCTCCATATTAGTTAGTTTAATTTCAATCGGTGTATGGCTGTAGCTTCACGAATTTATCCCATCCCCTGCGAATTCAAGCATCAGTGCATTTTTGAATCACTTCCCATAGCTCTTTATTTGGGTTTAATGTGTTGCGTATTAGTTTGGTTTAGTTTGTTGTTCTTCGGTATAGCTTCTTCTTTATTAGTTTAACCCATTCTAGTTTAATTTAGTTTGTGGTTCTCCGGTATAACCTCTTCTTTATTAGTTTAACCCATGCTTTCTTTTGGACATAACTTGGTTTCTGTGAATTGGTCCTCCGGTATAACCTCATCTTTATTAGTTTAATCCATGCTTTCTTTTGGACATAACTTGGTTTCTGTGTATTGTGTTATTTGTTCGTTTAACCCGTGGGTATTTTTCCCTTTCGGGTATAATTCATATGGTATATTGTGTTATGTATTGGTTCAATCAGATGTTTTTGGTTTTAACGCGTTGTGTATTGCGCCGTGTGCACCAACCATAGATTTAAGGCTAGGTTTCCTCAATAATTTGTTATACCCTTCTGCCGTGTGCATGAGCTGGATTTAAGGCTCTGTTTTCTCTCCAAGAATTTTACCTTTGATGGGCTCTGTTTCCCACTCAATGGTTTTACCCTACCCTAGCATTTCTATTACATTAATTTTTTCATTCACGGCTTCAATCCATGCATATCTCTGGATTTAGCTTAACGTGTGGCTTCTTTCACTGTATTGTGCGCCGTATGTTATTTTAACCCGAGGTTTTTTATTATTGCTTGTCGTGTTGTGTATAAGTTTAATTCATGGTATTTTTTATTATAACCTACCTTGTATTGTGTTATTTGATAATGTAATCAATGGTTTTTAACCCTTATATATTTTATAAGTAACCAATTAAAGCCCACCCTGAAACAATGTTAACATGCCAATTAAACCCAAAAAGCACGTCATTAAAACTTCGTCTGCTTACAGTTACACTATTTATTAAATTTTCAAATTAATATATAATGTAAGTTTTCAAATTAATAATAATACATACATACAGTGAGTTTCTCTTTATTATCTTTGCTTTATACAACTTTTAAATTATTAATAATAATCCAACTCAGTTGTGTCAATGGGATATTCTCTATTATATATATAGCTTTCCTTCGCTTGCCTTCGCCTTCTTTCTGGATTCAATGCCCCATCAAGGCCGGTCCTGTACCGCCTTGGGAGTTTTGCGACGGTGCGACTGGCGCATGACACGGTGAGGCACCTCAACACGCGCCGGGCGACTTAGGCAGGCCGTCAGGTGGAGGTAAATACGACGGGCGCGCGCGGGCGGAACGCCGGGCGGGCGCGCACGAAGGATGAACGAACGAGTGGGCGGGCACAAAGGCAGAACGACCGGGCGGAGGTGCATGATGGTTGGACGACTGGGCAGAGTGCACAAACGTTGGACGACTGGGCGAGTATGCTTAGGCGGAGGTGCAAGAAGGTTGAGCACGGGAGGGCGTGCACGGGCAGCGTGGATGCCGGGCAACCTGCGGTGCAGGCGAACAACAAACAATGAATGACAGCGATATGTGCCAAAGCGACGAAGGCGAAGTAATGTATGGAGAGCGACCAATTGGCAGGTTTATACGCCAAAGTTGGGGACGCATTACACATGTAAAGCCGATGGTATGGTGGGCGATACATAAGGGCTTCGTGTGGAGGATTGGGGCGTCGGCCAATGGGCTTCGCCCACCCCTCCCACATGTTAGCCTTCATATATATACGCATAGCGTTGGGGATTCAAATCATTCAAGCAATCGAGCAAGCTTCAAGTTCTACGCATAAGAGAGTAGTGCCAGTTTTGAGCGCATAGCTCATGCGCATAAGGAAGAACTGCACAGGGAATTGGCTCTGGGTTATGGTCGAAGTATGAAGGATTGTTGACCATTGTGAAGTGCATAATTGTGCAGGGATTATACGAGCGTCTTGGTGGCCGTGTATGGGCACCCACTCATGTAAAAAGGTGCAAATTGTCTATTGTAAGGCAAGTTGCCTTGTATGTATAAAATTGGCTAAGTGTTGGCTTGATTTTGCAAGCACACTAGCTCATTGTATTGTTGAAAATCTGATATAATATATATTGGTTGGCAGACTGTTCAGGAGTTTCCCCTCCCCTTTATATCATGCAATTGTTGTTTTATATTGCTATGGATAATGATTAAGAATGGGTGATCATTGATATAAAGGTTTAATGCTTTTTACTTGGTTGTGAAAAACAAACTAAGTATCAGTTGTGAATTAGGCATAGTCCGCACACTTAAGTATTGTTAAAAAGAAAGAGTGAGGTGGTGCCGCACCTCGCCAGCAAGGTTGGAAGATTACCATAGGCCTGTGGGCGTGACAAGTGGTATCAGAGCTAGCAAAGCTCATGACCATGGAGACAGGTTCTTGCAGGGAAAGAGGTTGGTGAAACACTCTAACTGTGGCATCAAGGACTTGGGTTGTAGGTGAAGCCGGTGCATGGTCAAAACTCGATTACAAAGGAAGAAAAGGTTGTTAGCAATGGCTAAATCTCATTCCGGGTCTAATCGTAGTCCCAAGGACACTTTCGATTTGATGTAGAAAGTGATGGAAAGGGTGGAATTCTTAGAAGCTCATTTTGAAGAAAAGTTTGACCTTGCTGTGGAAGAACAAAAGGCATCCTTGAAGATGAAGGATGAGCTCGATGAACTCCGAACTCAACATGAGTACACTAATTTGATGTGTACACAACTCGAATTAAGGGTCAAGGATGTTGAAGCTTCCAGGGACCAAAGTCTAGTGGAGATCATGGACTTGAAGAAAGCTCTTGATGAAGCCAAGGATGAAATAGCAGTGTTGAAGAAGGCCGTGAGGCATGTGTTACACTAAAAATTGTCACCATGACTATCTGCAGTTAATATGGCTCCATCAATAGTCATATTATCCTCCTTTTCAAGCCTAATACCTCTGCTCTCCATGTCAAACTTCAAGAAAGAGGGAAAGTCAATAAAAATCATGTTTATCTCTGGGTACGCAGGTTCTCTCTACCTTGCCTGCGTGTACGCATCC